>JAMYWO010000173.1:8974-24246 GCA_024220525.1 Cochliopodium minus
TAATAATATTAATAATATTACTGTTAAAAACAATAATAGTAACATGAATACTATAATACCTAACAGCACAATTCTTCCCAACACTATCTTGCCTAACAACAATCTTCTTAAATACAGCAACACAATAGAAATGAATCCCAGTTTACTCCAAATCGGAAATTTGGACCCAAAAACTCACCTCGGTTCTCCCAAGGACTACAACCGAGACGAGATCGAGGGTCTTTTCGACTTTAGCAATTTTTCCGAACAAAACACCACTCTCTTTAGCAGCAACAGTCCTCCCCTCAACTCTAACAACTTTAATAATACTAATAACAATTCCAATAATATTTCCAATAACATTTCTAGCAATATTTCTAACATTAACTCAAATAATAACATCAATTTCAACAAAAACAGCGGAAGTAATAGTCCTCCTAACAGTTTCGTGAACACCAGCCCTCCTAACAACGTTGTCTTTCTCAACACCACCAGCCCTCCAATGGTTCCTCGCAACAACAACTTCAATCAAAACCTCCCCAGCAATAAAGCCGTTCAAAGCAATATTAACAATAATAAAAACATTAATAATAATAATAATAATAATAATAATAACAATAACATTAACATTCATGGTAATAACATGCAAAAGAGAAATAGCCAGGGAAGCATCAATAATTTTTTCAATGAGTTGAACTCTCCTGGATTTTCTTACAACAGCGAAGCCCCTTCTTCTGATTTCAATGCGGAGAGCACCGATAACTTTGACTGCTTCTTCCAGAACTTCAATGCTCCCTTGGAGAAGCCTCGTGCTGCCTCTTTCAGCGGCATCTTTCCTTCTTGTGGCAAACCTGGTTCTCGAGTCAACCTCATCTTCGAGAACATGGCTCCTGAAGCCAAAGTCTTTGCCCGTTTTGGTACAACCAATGTTGATGTTGAAAACAATGATGGAAAGTGGGTTTGTTACATTCCAAATTCTGTTTCTCAAAGGTAAAAATAATTATTAATTTTTTTTTTAATTTTAATTCATTTTTATTATAGTAACAGCAATGTTTGTGGGGTTAAGGCTTTTTTCAATGAGGAAAATCTCAAGGAGATCCCTTCTGAAACCAACGTCACCTTCACCTACGATCCCCTCGAGATGGAGTTCAAGACTGACAACGGATGTTCTTCCGACATCGCCCTCAACCAGCTCCTCTCTCTTTCTTCTCGTAACGGAAACACTATGGATTTTGATTTTACAAAGTCCAGCAGAGGAGATTTCAACTTTAAGAGAAGAAAACAAGATTTTTTTTGAAACAAAAAAACTCCTCTTTCTTCAATTCTTTCCTTCTATTTTCCTCTTTTTCCTTATTTTTCCTCAACCCTCTCTAATTTTTGTCGATAGCGGATTTAGAAAAGAATTGATAATTCTTTTTCATTTTCTTTCGATAAATGTTTTTTTCTATTTACTTTTTTTTTTTGTGTTTGTAATAATAAATAAAATTTAATTATAATTATTTTCTTTTAATTTAAATAATTTAAAATATATCCTTGATTTCTTTCTTTTTTTCATGGCTGTTAGAAACTTGATCCTCCACCCTCTGCTCCAACAGATTTTCTTCATTCTGAATTTGCTCCTTCAACTTCTCAAGGTCAACGTCCCACTTATCCGCAAAAAAGATGGCACTGTTCTCATCCTTCAAATAAAGTTGAGCAACAAACTTCTCCCTCTCAAATTCAATGTCACCCGAAGAAAAAATGCTGACAACGTTGTTTTCTTTGTTAATTTTTTCTTCTTTGAAAAGTTCATATTTTTTTTCGAAAAGGAGGGAGAGGGAGATGTTCCTCATTTGGTGGTTGAAGACGCAGAGGAGAAGCATTGCAAGGATTTTGAGCTGTTTCATGTGTGAGATTTTTTTTTGGTGGTATGCTGTTGAAAGTTTTCTGGAGGTTTGTATCAAAGTTCCTAACAATTAAAATTAAAATTAATTTAAAAAAAAAAAAAATATTTAAAATGAAAATAAAATAAATAAAAAAATATTTAAAAAAATAAAATAAAAAAATCAAAGTTTTTGCCTTCAAAAGCGGGAAAAGTTGGTTCTTTGACATCCACGTAGGTAGGAAATTCATCAACATCAATTTTAGAGCAGATGTCGGTGAGGAGATCTAGCACTTTTTGCGTGAAGAAGATGGAGTGAGACAAACTCATTGAAAAGAACTTTAATGCGTCTCTTTCTGTTGGGTGTTTTCCGTTCGAGTTAACAAATGTTGCAATCGACCAAAAAGTGGCTTTAGGAAAATAAATAATCAAAAAATAAAATAAAAAAATAATTATGAAAAAAAAAATATTGAAGAAATAAAAATAATCAAAAAAATAAAATAAAAAAATATTAAAACTAAAAATAAATTTAAAGAAATAAAAATAAAAAAAATTAATTAAAATTTAAAAGAAATAAAATAAAACATAATAAAATAAAACAATAATTAATTATGAAAAAAAAAATTTAAAAGAAATAAAATGAAAAATAAAAGAATTAAAAATTAAAACTAAAAATAAATTTAAAGAAATGAAAAATTAAAACTAAAAATAAATTTAAAAAATAAAACCAAAATAAAAAAAGGTTTAAAAATGATAAAACAAAAATATTTTCAAAATAAAAATAATAATTACTTTGTAAATAGTTTTCATAAACATAAATTTGAATTCCAGATCTAAGAGAAGAATCATCTTTGATGGAAGTGGTGAAAGAGACAGCATCATTGAAAGTTTTTTCTTCGAAAAATTTCATTTCTTTCATTTTGGAGAAAAGAAGCTGAGTTTTGTGAGCTGCGATGAGGTTCTTTTTGTTGTGGTACTCTTCAAATTTTTGTTTCAATAATTCCAAATGTTTTGTGTTGTCTGATAAATAAAAATAATTTAAAATAATTAATATTTTAATAAATAAAAAATAAAAAAAATAATTCAAATATTGAATAAAAATTTTATTTTATCAATAAAAAAATTTTTAAAAAAAAAATAATTAAAATAGAAAACAATTTAATCTTATTGAAAATAAAAATAAGAAATTATTAATGAATAAAAATTGAATAATAAAATAAAAATTTTTTTTTAAAAAAATTATTTTAAATGAAATTAAATTGGATAAAATATCTCAAAATTTAATTAAAAATTTCATAATATTAAAAAAAAAAAAAAATTAAAATTAAAATTAAAATTAAAATAAATTAAAGAAATAAGAATTAAATGAAAAATATTAAATAAAAAAAAAAAAATAATTTTTTTACTACTATTCTCTTCTAGTTCTAATAAAGCAAAAAACTTGACCAAAGGATCACTAGTGGAAAGTTTTTTGTGGCTGACAGAGGGGAGGAGGTGGAAGGGCAAGCAGGAAAGGAAGGAGAGGAGAATTTCCAAGTGTTGATTGAGCGTTTTCCACTCCTCCGTTACGTTCTCTTGAGGATGTGACTTTAGAAAAATCAGTGTTGGAAATGAAATGAGTGCTACTTTTGCTATTTGACTTTTCATAAAGGAAATCATTTTATTTTTATTTTTATTTTTTAATTTTTTATTATTTTTTTTTTAAAATTTTTTAATTTTTATTATTTTGTTTTTAATTTTTTTTTATTTTTATTTTAGATCTTTATTTTATTTATTTTATTTATTTTTTTATATTTATTTATTTTATATATTTTTTTTTTTTATTTTTTATTTTATTTTTATTTTATTTTATTTTTTATTTTATTTTAAAATAATATTTTTTTTTATTTTTTTATTTTTTTATTTAATAATATTTTATTTTTATTTAATAATATTTAAATTTTATTGATATATTTTTTTTTATTTGATATTTTTTATTTTATTTATTATTTGATTTATTAATTTAATTTTATTGATAATTTTATTTTTTATTTTTACATCTTAATTTATTTCATTTTATTTTGATTAAAGATTTATTAATTATTAATTTTTATTAATTTTTATTAATAATTTTTTTATTTTATAATATTTTTTTTTTTTTTTACGTTTGAGAAACACATTGTTGATAGAAGAAACGGATCTGCTCATCATTTTGAAGCAAATAAGAGGAATACAACAAACAGCACAAGTTCTCGAAGGGCATTTGCCCCAACTCCTCCAAACTGGCGCACTCAAAAAGCCACAACAAACACATTTTCTGCATGTCTTCTTCTGACAATCTCAAATCTTCTACCATCATCTCCAAAAGTTCTAAAACAATTTAAAAATTAAAAATAAATGATGAAAATAATCTAAAAAAAATTCTGGTTGATAAAATAATCAAAATTAATAAAAATTAATTTCACAAAAAAATAAAAAATAAAATCAATAAATAAAAAACAGATTTTGACAATAAACAATAAACAAAAATAAATAATTTGACAATAAACAATAAACAAAAATAATAAAATAAATTATTTTAAAATAAATAAAACAAAAAATATCAATTTAAAAATAATAGTTGATGAAATTTTCAAATAAAATAAAATCAATAAATAAATAAAAAAACTTTCCAAAAAGGAATAAGTAAAAGAGAGAATATAATTAAACAATTTTTTTTTCGAAAAAATGAATAAAAAACAGATTTTTAAAAATAAAAATGAAAATAAAGATATATTAATATAAAATTATACTAAAATTAAAATAAATAAATAAATGAATAAATAAATAAATAAATAAATAAAAAACAGATTTTTAAATTAAGATAAATAAAATAAATAAAATAAATAAAATAAATAAAATAAATAAAATAAATAAAATAAATAAAATAAATAAAATAANAAAAAAAAAACAAAAAAAATTTGAAAATATAATTTTACTTGTTGATTGTTTTGATTATCTATTTTTCGGGTTTCTTTGGGCCTCAAAACAAAATCAGGAGCGAAATACTCCAAATAGTTGGAATTCAAAAACATGGGCAACTCGTTCTCAAGCTCGATGTCCAACACGGTGGCTGTCTCGAGTGCCCAGCACCTTGCCACGTTCTTCACTGTGTAGCCGCCCCCTCCCAAGACCAACATGGGAAGTCCGAAAGACTTTGTGTATCTCACCGCTTCTGCGTGTCCTGAAAGAAAAATGTTTTTTTTTTATTTATTTCATATTTTTTTATTTTTTATTTTATTTTTTATTTTTATTTTATTAATTTGATTGATTTTATTTTTTTAATTAATTTTTATATTTTTCAGTTAATTTATTTTTTAAATTATTTTTTATTTTGAAACTTTTTTTATTATTTTAAAAAATAATTTATTTTTATATTTTTGGACATCCCTATTTTAATTTTTTTATTTTAATTTTATTTTTTTATTATTTTATTATTTTATTATTTTATTTTTTATTAATTTTTTTAAAAAATAAATTTTTTTTTATTTTTTTTTTTTTTATTTAATTCTGTAATTTTTCATTTTAATTTTTTTGAATTACCATCTAATGTGAGGTTAAAACAACCTAGACGATCACAAGCAAGGGAATCGGCACCACATTGGAGAACAACCACAGTGGGTTTGTAATATTCTATGATCGACTTGATGACAGGCTTGTAAATAGAAAGATAGGTTTCATCGTCTATCCCGTCTTTCAATGGTACATTTATACTGTGATATTTTCCTGGAAAAAATAAATTAATAAATAAAAATTAATTTATAATTTAAAAAAATAAAAAAATTAATTAATAAAAAATAAGAAATAAAATTAATTTATAAAAAAATTAATAAAAAATAATAAATAAAAAATAATTTAAAAATTTTGTACAATAAAAAAAATAAAAAATAAAATAAAAACATAGAAGTTTGACAACTAATAAAAAAATACAATCAAAAAAATAAAAATAAAAAAAAATTATTAATTAAAAAAAAATGATTAATCAACATTATAGAATAAAAAAAAAAATGAATTTAAATAAAAATCAAAAAAATAAAAATAAAAAATAAAAAAAAAATAAAAAAAAAAAGAATGATAATTTAAATTTAAAATAAAAAAAAATTACCTTTTCCTAAACCTACTTCGGGGAGATCACCAGTACATGGAAAAAAGTTGTTACCAAACTTATGAAAAGAAACGCAGAGAACACGGTCAGTGAGGTAGAACGCGTCCTGAACACCATCACCATGATGAACATCGATATCTATATACAAAACTCTTGGATGATACCTGAAACAAAAAAAAAAGAAAGATGTTGTAAAAAATTAAAATTGAATTGTTTTTATTGTTTATTTATTTTTAAATTTAAATTTATTTTATTTTATTATTTTATAATTTATATTTATAAAACACATTTTCTATTTCATATTTTATTTATTTTTAATTTAAATTATTTTTTTAATTTATTTTATTTTTTATTTTCCTTTATTTTTTTTTCATTTTTATTTTTTATTTTTTAATTTACTTTTGTTTTACCTTAATAACTCCAAAATGGCAATGACAATATCATTTATATAACAAAAACCAGAAGCCTCATCTTTTCGGGCATGATGCAACCCACCTGCCCAATTGATTGCTATGTCACACTTCTTGGAGTTCAATCTTTTCGCCCCGTCAACAGATCCCGCCGTGTAGAGTTTGCAGTAGTCGTACAAACCATCGAACACAGGACAATCTTCTGCCAAATTAAATCTTTCCAGTTGTTCTTGGTACATTTGCGAATTATCTGGTGTAACCCTTTAATTAAAAAATTAATAAAAAATAATAATTAAAAAAAAATTTATTCGTAGAAAAAAAAAATTCAGAGAAATATAAATATTAATTAGTTGAATTTATAAAAAGATATTCATTATCTCTTTGAATTAATTCAATGATAATTTTATTCTTTTTGGAAAAATTGATTTTTCCTTTCTATTTTTTTTTAAAAAACTAAAAATATTGGTGAATTTTTTTTCTTCCTTTTTTACATTTCTAAAAAATTGATGTAATCTTCAGAATGGAAAGATGTCAAATCTTCTTTTTGTGTTTCATGTGGTCTATATACTTGCAATTTTTTGTGTAATTTGTAATTTAAAATTAGATTATGTGTCAATGTTAATCTATGGGGTTTCATAGGATGACCAGGACCTAAAATAAAAAGATTATAAAAAAATCATGCTAATAATATAAGTAATTATTCATTCTTGCAAGCCTTATAATTCCATAATTAAGAAAATATTTAATTTTTATAAATTTTGTCTGTTATATTTGCCACATCCAAAATTATTTGATTATATTTCTTATTTTTACCAAAATGAAAGTTTCCAACTTTATAATCATAGTAGTATGAAACTACTGGTTTATTATCATTATTATATTTCGTTTTGAAAAAGTCTCCAGAACTATCTCTCTGCATTTATATATGTTTTATATTTACTTTTAAAATGATATATCTGTTTGATAATCCTTATAATCAATTTTCTTTTATATTTTGACAAAACGATTTTTTTTATTTTATTAAAATTCAAAAAAGAATTATAATTTGAATAGAATTATTATTTGATGGTTCTATTATTTCCTATTTCTATCCATCTCCTTCCTTAATGAATATTTTGGTTAAATTATTAAAAAATAAAAAAAATTTGGTTTCAAATTCCTTCAAATACCCTTTTAGAAATTATAGTGAGATGGTAATCTTCGAACTCTGCTATATATATTCACAATATTAAAAACATCATATTTTTATAAAGGGTAATACAAGTGCGAAATGTAAAAAAATCTTGAAGAAATATTGGATAACATTCAAGAAGAATGAAAAATCACTTGATAATTCATCAATAAGAAGTGTATTTACATTATTTGACAATGATAACGATGGAAAATTGAATAAATTAGAAGCAAGAGAATATGTATCGTATTTGATTGATATATCAGGTAAATAAAGTATTGGAATCTCCAAATAAATATATCCTCTTAATATTTTTACTTAAAATGTATTTCATTTCATTTATAAAAAGGCATAAAATTGCAATTGATAGATGCAACACCATATGGAATGTCATTCGTCCAATATTATGAACAATTCATAAATGAAGTGGTGGCATATCTCTCAGTAGGATCAGGAAAAGAAGAAGGGATAGATATGCAACAATTAATAAAACAATATACTAATCACAAGCTATTCCCACTGCTGAGATTTCTATCTCAAAAGGGATGGCAACTACATCTAACAAGACAAAATCTACAAGAAAGTTCATTACACGAGAAACCGCAGTATTCAGTGAGATCAGAAAGAGATAACTCTGAAATAGAATTTGAATTCGAACCAGACATCTCCTTCCAAGAAAACAGTTTATTAGATTTAACACAAGAAGACTCATTAAGCACAGGAGAAACAAGCGAAATAGAAATCAATGCGAATCATGTCAAAGAAGAGTTTTTCCCAACTGTAAATATTAAAGTGAAATTGCCTTCTGGTGATGTCAAGATTCTAGAAAACATCAAAGCAAACATAACTCTTGTGGATCTCAAGAAAATGTGCGTGGATTCTTCTATTGTGTCAGAGTTGTGCTTTTATTATGGAAATGAGCTTTTGAATGAGGTGGATGTTCCAAACTCTTTTCCTTTAAAGGTTGTTGGGCATGGAGAACATAAAGAGGATGAAAGAATTTCGATCACTGAAAAGATGTCCACATCTGACTTCAAAAATCGTCTTTTGAGAACCAAGAAAAATAAGAATCAAAGAGTCAAGGGATCTAAAGTTCGTGTTGGCGACATCACCATTTCTTTGGAAGGAACTCTCATTATTCCTTCTGATGGGAAGTCTTATCATTCTCCTCCAAACTTGGGTCAAATTGAAATGTTTGATCTTTCCAAAAACGAGCTTAAAAATGACAATTTGAATTGGAAGAAATCTTTCTCGGAGAATTCTTCTTGTAACAAAGTTTTTCTTGCTCCTTTACATTCCCACAAAGCATTCTGGATCAATTTTGACAGCACAAAAAGATATGCAGTGAAGGCCAGAGTGGGAGAACTTAATATCATCAATGGAAAACCATGGAAAGACGGAGTGCTTGAAAAATCGATCAATTCTCAAAATTACATAGTGTTGCCTCAACAGTCTTTCTTAGAGGGAGCAAACTTTGGTTCTCTTTTTCAAAGTCAATTTACATTCGAGAATCTATATGATAAAAAACACACCAGTTTTCCTTCTGGAAGAATTCTTTTGGAGTTTCACCCAGAGAACACTATGGACCTGCAAATTTACAGCTCTCTTTGTTTGCATTATCCTCCCCTCGACCCTAATAAAAGCATGTCGGATCTTTACATCAAGAAGGGAGAATATGTGTACATGAGATCTGTTTCTTTCGGGAAGAGAAGCGCTCAAATATGTGATCTCATTGATTTTTCCAAAGATCAAGACATTTTTTTAACTCTTAAAGTCACCAAAATTTTGATTTTGATCAAACCTACTGTTAATGTCCTCAAAACAAAGGGTCCTAAAGGAACCATCCCCATTTCCGTCGATTTAAACCAACCTATAAGCAATTTACTTAAATTTGTAAAGGAAAGCAAACAATTTTCTGCTCCACAGCTCAACGAATCCAAAGACTTTAAGTTTGAATATAAATACAGATTTGTCTTTAAAGATAAGGAACTATCTAGCAACACCATTCTTTATGATTGTGGTGTCAAAGAAAAGGATGTTTTGGAAATGAGAGTGGAGTTGACTTCTGTCCCCCAAAGCAAGCCAAGCAGGAAGAGATTCGATAGTTCTTTCAATTTCGAAAACTCCACTTTTGAAGAGGATCTTTCTGAGACTTCTTCCTTTGTTGATATCTCCGAAAACGACGAAATTCCTATCAAATCTAACATATCTCGTAAAGAAATCATTGGTGGGCAAATCAAGCAAACTTTTGTAAAAGATGAAAGTAATATCAAATGGAATTCTGATGCTGCTTTTACTGTTGAACTCCAAATAGGTAAATTTCGATGAAATTCTCTCTTAAATTCAATTTAATGTTTTTTTATTATAGTTGATCCTACAGAGTTCCTAAAAAAAACAGGTAAGAAGGTTGATTCTCACATTTCCTCAAAAACTTATGAAATGTATGGTTTCCCTTCTTCCCTTGTCAAATTTGAATCCAATAAATAAATTTTTGTTTAAAATTTTAAATATATCCTCTCAATTAGCATATATTTTCAACCCATATATATTTGATTCTTAAGAATTATTAATTTATCTCTTCTCATAAGGAAAAATAATTTGCATAATTATGCGAATCACCATACACTGTATGTAATATGAATTGTAAATTAGAAGTTATATCTCCAATATAGAGATGAATGATTTTTTTTATCGTGTTAAAAATATGTGTCTGGAGGTCCGGACACATATTAAAAAAGAAAAAAAAATTTCCCCTTATGTCTTATTCAATGATTAATCATTGTTTTTATTTTAAGATTGAATGATTAAATTTTTTTAAAACCTCAATCAAAATATCTCACTTCTTTTTTGAAAATTTGAAAAGATGGGAGTTTTTTTATCACTAAAGCTCCTCTTTGAATTTAATTAAAAAAAATAAAATAAAATAAAATAAAATCAAAGGAATTTTCAGGAACATTCCTCCCATCTACTTTTTCTTGTTTATTTATTTATTTATTTATTTTGTCATATGACCTCCAAACTCAAATTCAACCCTAATGCAAAAAGCTATGTGCCTGTATGTTTCATTTATTTTTTCAAAAATCAACATCCATCAACTGATTAAAAATAATTTGAATATGTTTTTAAATTATACAACAATTATTTGATTTTAAGAAATTTTTTTTTGGAAAACATTTATTTAGGAAACAAAGGCTACACAGACCAACAATTTCATAAATAATCAACCAAATCAATCCTTTTTTGGTAAATAAAAAGATTTTATTTTTTTGATCTTCAATGATTAACCCTATAATTCCAAAACCAAATCATCAAAAATAGAATTCAAATCAGTTTATCCAGAAAGTAAGCTCATTCAAATAATTTTTTCACAACTACATAAAAATACAACATATAATTATATAATCCAAAGATTTATCAATATCATACGTTGATATATTGAAAAATAATGATTCATATAAAATGGTGTATTAGATTAATACAGCAAGGATGATAAAAAAATAAGATTTTTATTGTATCCATCACTATATTCAAACAAAAAAACAATTCAAAAATCGATTATATTTAATCCCACTCACAAAAAATGAGTAATGAACAATAATAAGATTCAAAACCCACATCATTGAAAATAAAATGATTCAACTTTATAAAATGTAAATATCAATAAATACATCTATATCTATCTATCTATCAACCTTAAAATGCTTTTCATTGGTATTTATCCCAATAAATTTCTAACATTTTTCCGATAAAATTCAAATAAACAGATGGTATGGAGGATCTGAATCAATATGTAGATAAGATTTTGGGTACCTCCTTGCCAGATAACTCAGAGGAAACCATAGTGGTCAGAAAGACCTGTTTGGAGCTCTCAGGAGCCCAAAAGGAGAAATTCCCAGGTTCCCTCGCTGCAAATCTCAGCAAATACAATGCAGCATTGACAAGGACAAAGAATTATATGATCTCCCACAACCCTGATGGATCCAGGTACCTTTTGTTGACCATCAATGACAATATATATCTTTTGGATAGAAGCATGAGAGTATTCAATGCCACCAAATTGTTTTCTCCTTCATTCATCCATCAGGTCGGAAATAATACTTTGATTGATGGTGAAAAATAAATTATATTATTTATTTTATATTTTTCAGTCAAAGAAAATAACAAGAAAAAATTATAAAATCCACTCCATAATAATCCAATTGAAAATTTTTTTCGTTAAAAAAAATAGAATATAATATTATTATATCCAGTTTATATTGTATCATATTTATCATACCCTTCATTTTACATTATAATTTTTTTTTTTTATATCTTTGTTTAGGATATATTTTAAAGAGAAAGGAGGTAGAGAACCAAACCAACGAAAAGTCAGAAGAAAAGAAGGGCGAAGAGGAAAAGACCGAAAGTAGCAACACTAACACAGAAGAAGTCAACAACAAGGGAGAAGAGGAAAAGACCGAGAACAGTAAAACAGAACCGAACTCGGAGATAAATTACAATGGGATCCACTTTTTAGTTGTTGACGGCATTTGTATCAAAGACCAGACTGTGAGGGCTTTCCATATCGAACCTAGAATGAAGAATATCGAGCAAGCTTTGTCTCCTTTACTCACTTCTTTTAAGATTGTTCCTAAGCAGCCGCCGCAGACCACTACCGAGGTTGGAGAAGGGGTTGTTGTTGATGAGAAGAAAGATGCCACTCCTAACGAAAAGTTTAATGAGTTTCCTCCTTCTTTTGTTGTTAACAGACCTGAAGAAAAATATGTTGGTAAAAAAAAAAATCATTTTTATTTTTTAAAATTTTTTTTTTGTTTTACAAACTTTTTTTTAAAAAATTTTAATTTCGTTTTATTTTTTTTTAGGTAAAATCAGCATTTCTGTCCAACAATACTATCCTGCTTCTCAACTCGAGAACATGTTCAAAAAACATTTTCCTTCCTTCGGGTTTCCTCGTGTTGGAATCTTATTTTCTCCAAGTAACGAGATTTATAAACTGGGTATAAATCAAAATTATTTTTTTAATTTTTTATTTGTTGATTTTTTTATTTAAAATTATTTTTTATTTTTCAATTATTTGATTTTATTTTTTTTATTTTTTATTTTTTTTGATAGGTTACAATGAATTTCTTTTGTTGTGGAAGCCAATGGAACAAATCACAGTTGACTTTAAAGTAGGGATTGTGAAAAAGATGAACAAGGGAAGCATGAGAATTTGGTATCAACTGTTGAAGTCCACCCACGGAGAACTCGTACTTCACGACTGGATCACTGAAAAAGGAGGTAAAAAAAAATTTTTAAAAATTTCAAAACAATTTAAATAAATCTTTTAAAAAAATTCAACAAATCAGAAATATTAATAAATAAAATTAATTTAACAAATCAGAAATATTAATTAATAAATTTTAAAATATACTTTTAAATAAATTTAGTAAATCTCTAAATTTGAAGAAATTTTATAACAAAATCAATTTATATCATTAAACAAAACATTGAAAAATTATTTTAAAAAATGAATCTTTGAAGAATTAAATGTTAAATAAATTTGAAAAATTAATCTAAATGATTTTTTAGGATCAAAGCTCTCCAAGCTCAACGAAGGACAAGTGATCAGATGTTTCTGGGACCCAAACGGCACCACCATCGTTCCACCCTCCTCCAACGACGACAAGTCCAAAGAATACAAGGGCGGCTGGGTTATGCGAACCATCCTCAACAAAACCCAACCAAATGAGGAGTGGGTCGTCTCCAAGTTGGTCGAGAACATCGAGAGTCACATCGGAAAGCAGGATTTGATCAAGGTTGTTACTACTGACAAGGATTTGGGCGATGATTTCAAGTTGGCTCCTTCTCGTTTTGCTCCTAAGAAGAGATCTTTTTGGAAGCCCAACAATGCTCCCAACAATAACGGGAACAATAACAACTAGTAACAACTTTTTTGGTTTTGTTAACACATTTTTTTATTATTTTATTTTTGGAATTTTAAGATCTTTTTTTTACATTTTTTATATTTTTTTTTACATTTTTTTTTATTTTGTTCAAATTTATTTGTCTCACTTTTTTCTAAATCCCATCATTTTTTAAAAGTAATGGAAATAAGGGATACAATAACAACTATAACGGAAACAACAATAACAACAGTTATGGGAACAACAGCTACAACAACAACGGAAATTATCAAAATGGAAATTTTAATCATCATTCCTCATCCCAAAGCCATACCTCTCCAAATGAAACTCCTATTAATTATTCCCAAAACAATTAATAAAACCCCTTTTTTTTTTTCTTTTTTCAAAAAATTTTTTTTTTTTTTATTTTGAGGAGAAATAATTAAATAAAAAAATAAAAAAAATGAATTTTGATTTTCTAAAAGATTATTTTCACAACAACAATTATCCTCCACATCTCGATTCTCAACTCAAAAATATCTTTTTAAATAAAATTAAAGAATTTGTTGAACAAAAAATAGAAATAAATTTGAAGGATGAAAAGGAGAATTCTCTGATGAACTATCTGTTCAAACATTCATCTAGTATAAATGTTGACATAATCAAATATTTATTGGAAAGCAAATCAGATTTGAATAGCAAAAATAAAAAATTTAAAACACCTTTGCATTATGTATGCAAGCACAAGGGGATTTCGATAGAAAATATAAAATATATGGTTGAAAATAAAAGTGAATTGAATTCAGTGAGCAAAGATCTGGATTTACCATTGCATATAGCTTGCAGGAATGTAAATGTGAAGGAAGATGTGATAAAATATCTAATCGAAAATAAATCAGAGATAAATTCGGCGAATATCTACAAGAATCTTCCCTTACACTTGCTAATTACAAACAAAATAATAGAAATAAGTACAATAAAGTATATTATAGAGATGAAATCAAATCTTAATTTGAAAAATAGATATGATTGCTCTCCGATCCATTTAGTGATAGAGAAAGGGCAAATAGAATTGATGAAATACATGATAGAAAGAAGAGCGGAAATAAATTTTGAAAAAAATTCCGTGTTGCACATCATTTTGCACAAAATGGAGAAAGAATACGATACTATCAAGTTTTTAATTGATAATAAATCTGATTTGAATATAAAAGACAACAACCTGAATACCCCTCTCCTTATTGCATCCAAAGAAAATGTCATTTCCTTTGAAGTTGTCAAACTTTTAATTGATAAAAAATCTGATTTAAACTTGATAGATTCTAAAGAAAATTCTTGCCTTCATCTTTTTTGTAGCAACGAAAAGGTTTCATTTGAAATGATAAAGTATTTAATCGACAATAATGCTTATTTGAATGTTCTTAACGAAACTCGCAACTCTCCTCTTCATAATGCTTGTTTAAATAAAAATTCTAGTGCTGAAATTATCCAGTATTTGATTGAAAGTAAATCAGATTTTGGTTGTTCCAATTCATCTACACATAGACCCTTTGATTGTTTGGTTCTTTCTCATTCTAAAGACAAAGACTTTGAATTGTTAGCTATCCCTTTTCTTTGTGAAGAGAGATTCATCCTCAATTATTATTTTTTAGATCGTTATTTAAATCAATTCGTAGAAAAATATCGGGATGGATCTTTGTGGAGCCCTACTTCACATTCATATTTTTCTCCATCTATCAAACACCGAATTTTCACCACTCTTGTTTGTTTCAAAAACTTTTCAAAGAAACTCAAACAAATTTTTCCTAAACCTTTAAAATTGGAGATCATCAGAGAGGTTGTT
>JAMYWO010000173.1:24346-45430 GCA_024220525.1 Cochliopodium minus
AATTATTTTTCTATTGAAATTGAAATGGGTAATCAAGATTAGTTATTTGGATCATTAAGAGAATAATAACTGGACATTTTGTATAATTCAAGAATTGATCCATATTTTTCGAAGATTGGAGAAAGTCTCTTTTTATTCAAAGTGAAAATTTGAGGATAATGGAATTTTTTTCTTTCTTCTTTCTCTTCTGAAGTATTCATTCCCTTCCTCTTTATCTGATCAAAGCAATAACCAGCATTATGAATACTCAAAGATGTTTTTGAAGATAGGTACTCATCCTTTGGTTTGTTATTGATGTTATATTCCAATTTTTTTTCAATAGGATTCAGAGATGCCAAAACACGTGAAATAAAGAAATTTTTTCCTATTTGAGGGATGCGACACATTCTATTATCGTCAACCAACAAATTGATGACTCTGTTGAATCCATCTTCAATTGATTCCAAACACAAATCAACTTTTCCTGTTTTTCTTTGATCAATCACTATTTCATAGAGGAATTTCTCCTGTTTAGCTTCACGTTGGGGTAGATCTTCTAATTTCAAACCCAATTTATTGAGTTCTTCGGCGGTGATAATTTTGGAATCAGAGAGAAAATGCTTTCTTACAAAGAGGGCATCAACACCAATATTTTTTTCTCCATCTCCTATTCTGAAGAGAGTATCCAAGAAATCATCAAAGGTGATTGGATGAAGATTATCATAATTGAGATCTTGATCTCCTTTTTCTTTGATGTAAAAGGAAAGCTTTCCATTTGGAGAAGGGTTTTTTGGATCAATTACGAAAAGAGGAAGAATGTAGTCATCAGGAAAAATTCTTTTATACTCTTCAAAGAGCAGTTTGTTTTTGAAAGTTGGATAATGAGTTAATTCTTTCCCTTCAGAATTAATTGGTTTCAATTCATTTCCAATTTTGGGATCCTCGAGCATTAGTTTGAAGGATAGTTTTTCATGCGATGTTCCTTTTAATTCAGGATAGATCAGAGTAAATAAATCTTCTTGAGGGATTTGATATCTTTCTGTCCAAATTTGATCCAAAATTAATTTCTTGTTGATGAATATACTGGAAACTCTTCCATATATTGGTTGAAATGAGAAATTCATTTTATCAACAAAGAAATCAAGATAAATCACCCTCTCTTTTACTTTGGATAATTGATCATATTCCTCATCAGTCGGAATGGGAAGTGGTAGTGTTTTATCATTCTCTCTTTTTCCTTCATAAATATCCATTCCTTTTTCCCAATAGAATAAAAGTTTTTCCATAGAAATAGATTCCATGGAAAAAGTAACTGCTGAAAAGGATGGATCTTTGTCAATCAACTTTGATTTATCGAAATGATAGACGATTAACCTCAAGAAATAATACCACGGTCCCGTTAAATCTACTTTAATTTTCGACAACAATTCGAAAATAATCTGTTGCAAAGAAGCTTGATCCTCTTTCGATCCCAACTCTGCAGTGTTGAGAAAGTTGATCAATTCTCCATAGTTTCCCCCAGTTACTCTGTACAACAATTCTATAAGAACATCTGATTTGATGATTTCTTGAAGTAGAAGAATCCCATTTTGTTTTAGAAAAACAAAGTTTCCATTTTCGAGAATATCATTCAGGTTGCTTTTCCATAGTGAAAAATTTGTTGGATAAAGCGATTGACATTGATATTTTCCATTGTCGAATGTTGTCCCATTGTATGCAGGAAATTCTTTTAATTTTGAGCCCCAAGCAACCTTATAATTGCCAAAACATAAAGAAGCGACGTGAGAAGAGCTCCCACTCACAACTGCCAATTCATTAGAGAAATTTTCTCCCATTGTCTTCAAACTTCCTATATCCTCTATCATCTTTCCAACATTGTCATCCCCAAAAATATTGGCTTTAAACATTTCTTGAAATTCATCAATAAAGTAGAAAGTAAAGATGTTGTGTTCATTTTGGAGATCAGTTCTCGTATTTATTATCCCTTTCAGATCCGAATATCTCTTTTGTGCGGCAAAGATTCTCAAATCATCCAAAGATTGAGTTGTATGTATGTTCAAAGTCCTCATTATTTCATAATTGATGTAGATCAACATAAGGTTGGGATGGTTTTTCCCTATGAATTCCACAAATAATCTATCAATAAATGAAATTAGTTTTCTTTAAAAAAAAAAAAGAAAAAAAAAAATTGACCTCATCAATGAAGTTTTCCCAGCTCCCTTTTCTGCGGAAAGAAATTTGCATCTTCCAGTACCACAAGAATTAAATGAGCGAATAGTATGTAACCAAGAATATAAAATTTCCCTTCTTTCNAAAAATAAAAATAAAAATAAAAATAAAAATAAAAATAAAAATAAAAATAAAATAAAAATAAAAATAAAATAAAAATAAAATAAAAAATAAATAAAATAAAAAATAAAAAAATGAAAACAAAATAAGAATAAAATAAAATAAAAAATATTTAAATAAAAAGAAATATATCAATTTAATTTTTACTCATTTAAACTGTTTGTAAAACCGGTGCTCGAAGTGTCCGAAGAAATCTCAGAGTCCATGTCACTTTCAGTTTTTGGATTTTGGGAATCATTCTCATAATTGACGATTTCTTTAGATTCTCTGTACTCTTCAAACTCCAAGAATGGTATTTGTGATGTTTCGATTTCCCATAGAACGATTCCGAATGAATAAACATCCATTGAAGGACTGTACTTTTCTCCTTTAATTACTTCAGGTCCCATCCTATTTTTTATTTTATTTTTTATTTTTTTATTTTTATTTTTATTTTTATTTTATTAAAATATTTTTATTTTTAAATTTTTTTGTCTTGATTATATTTTACCATTGCCAAGTCGCCAACGCATCTTCCAATTCACTAGATACACACCTTGCCAACCCGAAATCACCTACTTTAGCATTACAATCTGCATTTTCATCCAAAGAAGTTACAAAACTAAAAATTGACAATATTAATTTAATAAAATATAAAAAATAAAAAATAAAAAATAAAAAATAAATAATAAAAAATAAAAAATAATTTTTTTACATATTTGGACTTCTTAAATCTCTGTGAATGATTGGAGGTGTCAATGATTGCAAAAAATTCATTCCTTCTGCAATGTTGAGACAAAGTTTCAGTTTAAGTTTTTCGGAAAAAAAACTTCCTAACTCCCTGTTTATCTTGTTTTGCTTGAACAAGTCTGGCATTCCACTTTTTTTAAAAAAATTAAAAATAAAAACTTTAATTATAAAAATTAAAAAATAAAAAATAAAAAAATAAAATGAAAATTAAAAAATTATAAATTAAAAATAAAAAATAAAAAATAAAAAATAAAAAATAAAAAATAAAATAAAAAATAAAAAAATAATTTAAAATTAAAATTAAATAATAAAATTATTGACCAGTATTCAAGAGCCATTCTAACTGGCAGTTCATAAGTTACACCATAAAGTTTAACGAGATTTGGATGTTGGAGCTGGGACATGATGAATATTTCTTGTTGGAAATCCCTGTAAAGAGCGGACATTTCATTGGCATTGTTTATTTTGAGCTCTTTCAAAGCGATGTCAACATTTTCAAATTCTTCAAGCTCTCCCAAACCTAAAAACAATTCAAATTAAATAAAATTAAAAATTTGAATTAAATTATTCTTAAATTTTCGTTAATTTATTTTAATTACCTTTGCTTTCTAACTTTTCTTTTTTCCAAATTGCTTTGTAAACTGTTCCAAAATTTCCGTCTCCCAAAATACTTTGTATTTCGACATTTTTTACAAGGGGCAAGAAATCAAAAGTAATATCAGGAGCAACACCTTAAAAAAATCAATAAAATTAAAAAATTTACAAAAATAAAAAATAAAATAAAAATAAAAATTAAAAATAAAAAAATAAAAATAAAAAAACAAATACTATTTATTCTGGTTGGATATTCTGTGTGATCACATTTTACTTCAGGGAGGCCAGAAACAAATTTGTCAACTAAATCTTGGTAAACAAATTTAGTGATTTTCTTTTGAGGAGGGTTGATACAATGTCCGCAATAAACCATTCTCTTGATACTTTTGTTCTTGTTGTCTCTAGAGTAAAAATTGTCAATTAGAGATTCTATTATTTGAATTATTCTGATGAAAAGAGAGCTGTTTTCTTTCGGACAATTCACGTGGATGGAGAGTTTAAAAACAAACGCTGCACTCTTTGTTTCTAAGTGGAGAATACTTGCCTCGCCAACATTTTCAGATGTATTTCCAACTAAATGTACTCCATGTTTCCTTGTTTAAATAAAAGATTTCATTATAAAAATCTAAAACTTTAAAATAAATTACCAACTTTCTACTATTTTAATTTCTTCTGCGTTGGTTAATCTTGAGACTAATCTTGCAATAAATCCGAGTGGAACTAGAATATAAAAATAAAAAATAATCAATTTATTTGTAATTTTATTTAAGAAAAAAATTAAAAGATTTTTTTAAATTACCAAATTTGATGTAATAATCTCTTTTGAAAGACATTCCATCATTTTCAATCAAAAATTTATTCAAGCTACTTTCAACACTTTTTAAACTAGAAGGGGAATCAGGAATCTAGGAAAAAAGTTTTTTAAAAGAATTTTAATTAAAAAAAAATAAAAAATGAATGTTACTAAAGAAGGTATTGTAATACTTGTCAAATTTTTTATGCTTGAACATTCAGATGGATACATGGAAACAATCTCAAAGTGTTCCAACATATACAAGATCTTGAGTTGTTTTTCAGGTGAAACTTTCTCCCATATTTTATCCAAGTGTTCCTTTTTGACGATACCATTTCTCCAGTTTGATTTGAAAGAAATCAAATCAGACATTCTTTATTTAAAAAAGTTAAAAATAAAAAAGTTAAAATTAAAATTTATTTACCTGTCAGCAATCCTATTATTTTATTTTTTGATTTTCAATTAAAAATTTTTATTTTTTAGTTTTGTTTTTTTATTTTAGTATTTGGTTTTCAAAATTATTTTTTTTATTTTTTTACCATTGTAACTTTAAAATGATGTGTTGTTGTTTTGGCATAAAGAGGACAGAACCAACATCATGGAGGAAATGTATAGCACTCAATTTATCTTTTTTCGACTGGCCACTTGATATTTTATCAACATACTCGGAGTACTCCTCCCAACTCCAAACTGGCCAACTTGGATCCTTTTGAGAGATCTCTGGAAGTTTGGAATGAATTTCCTCATAAAATTGTGGGACAACCTTTAAGAAAAGAAAAATTATTTTATTTTATTAATATTTTTTAAATTATCTTCTAAATTATTTTTTGATTATTTTATTTGAATTTTTACTTTTTTATGATTTTTATTTTTAATTTATTTTTAATTTATCTTTAAATTATTTTTTGATTTTATTTTTAAATTTATTTTATAATTTTTTATTATATTTTTACTTTTTCAGTCAAATTTCCTTGAATAGCAACTTGTCTTATAGCTCCTACTAATTCTTGTATTCCAATTCCCTTGCTACAAGACACAAACAACACTTGTTTGATTTCTTTGTAAGAATTCCTAATCTTCGCAAGTTTATTTGCAATAGGAGTTATGAACTCATTGTTGCACTAAATTATAAAAAAAAAATTAAAAAAAAATTAAAAAATTTAAAGTAAAAATTACTTTTGGATCGTCTAAATGAGTTCCAACTATCACTATTCTTGGGCGAGGATACTAAATTAAATTTTGTAAAAATCAAAGATAATAGGAAGGTATTATTAAAGAGGTTTCTTTTTTTACTCCTTTGACAACAGTGCTCAAAGTTTTGAGCCAATAAAGAAGTCTGATGTCATAATCTTCTTCTGTTAATTTGAATGTGACAATATAAATTGCTTGTCCAGTTAAAAAGAATTGATGTGTCTGAAAAATAAAAATAAATAATAGAATTGAAAAATAAAAAAAACAATACAAAAACGAATAGAAATAAAAATAAAAAATAAAATAAAAAATAAAATAAAATAATTAATAAAAATAAAAAATAAAAAAAAATGAAAAGAATTGAAAAATAAAAACAAATAGAAATAAAAAATAAATATAAAATAGAAAATAGAAAAATTAAAAATGAAATAAAAAATTATTACTGGATAAAAAATTTCTTGTCCACCAAAGTCAAAAGTCCTATTCAAAAGATATTAAAATTTAAATTTTAAAAACCAAAATTTTTTTTTTACTTGAAATGGATAGGATTTTTCTTTTTCACAGTTGAAACCCATTCACCAACATCAATACCATCAGTACTAATTCAAAACAAATTATTTAAATTATGATCAATTTATAAAGAGAAAATACCTAATGTTTTGTTTATAACTTGTTCCTCTAAGTGAATTCTTTTTTTTTTTTTTTTTGAGAAAAATTTGTTAAAAAATAAATAAAAATTATTTAATTTATAATGAAACAATTACCAACAAAGCAGTTTTACCAACACCCTTTTAAAAAATTAAAAAATTTTTTTTATTAAAAAAAAAATATTTTTGTTCCAAACCTCCTTTCCCAAAAGAACCAACTTTACATTTTTCCAAATTGTTTTTCTTTCGTCTTTTGGCACAACAATGTCAACTTTAAGAGAAACTTGAACTTTTTTAATGCTGGTTTCCCTTTTAATATTTCCTTTCGGTTTTGATTGAACGCCTTGTTTAGAATCAACTGTTTCTTTCAAATAATTTGTCCTCGATCCAATTTGGGGAGTGTTATCAGAAAGATTTCTCTCATAATTTTTTTTCAAATCAATATTTCCAAAGCTCGAATTTGAAGAAGTTATGCTTTGTTGACTTTCACTGCTTAGTTTCTTTTTTTCTTTACCTAATAATGGAACAACTTTTCTTCCGGGCACATCAAGAGTAGTTTCTTTGGGTGGGACTTTTTGGGGTGGTTTTTTTGGAGAAGCGTATTTTGTTGGAGCATTTTTAAATTTGGTTGGAATTTTTAAAACAAGATCAACACTTTTTTCTTTTGCTAATTCTCTCATTGGAACATTATTATTATTATTATTATTATTGTTATTATTATTATTATTGTTATATTTGTTAATATTATTATTATTATTATTATTATTGAGTTGAAATTGTCCAGATTGTTGAGAGGAAGGTTTCATAGGTCTATTACGAGAAAGAAATCCAATACCTCTTTCCCCACTTTTCATTGGAGAGGAACTAATTTTGGGAAGGCCTGAATCGGAAAATGGAAGAACTTCTTCCTGAGAAAGGCTTTGAGTTTTAGAAGAACCTGTTGTGTTTGTATCTACATTTGGGATAAACATTTGTGTTGCTGGTAAATCAAAAGAAATATTGGAAGAAGTTGTATTTTGTTGAGAGGTTGAACTTGGAGAACAATAGTCACTTAATTCATCACAAACATTAATGGAATCAGACTTGGGAATTTCTTTGTCCGGACTTGCTCCTTGAAAACTTTTGATAGAGGATCTTCTTCTAGAAAAAGAAGTTGTTGGAACATTGCTGTTTTGTTCTTTGAAAAGACGAGTGTTTTCTTCTTGTATCTCCAAAAGTTTGTTTAGCATTTCATTATCTGATTCGCTAGGTTTTGCAGTCTCTTCTAGAGGAGCTTCCGTGGGAATGTTATTTCCTCTCAATCTCAATACCAAATGAATAGTAGACTCCTTTTGGATGTTGTAGTCTGCAAGGGTTCTCCCATCTTCTAATTGCTTTCCTGCAAATATCAATCTTTGTTGATCTGGCGGGATCCCTTCTTTATCTTGAATCTGATGTTTTAGATCGAGCACAGTGAAAGATGGGGTAGATCCTAAAGTGATCGTTTTTCCAGTTAATGTTTTAATGAACAGTTCCATCGTGGGTGTATCTATCAATTTTCCTTTAACTTCTTTTTTGCGATCTTGATACTCCAAATCCTCTTTTATATCATCCACATATGTTGTTTGTTCTTTTATTTTACTTTCTTCTTCGATTTTTAATTCTTTTTCTTCAGGTATATAGCAATCATCTTGTTCATCATTAATAAAATCAAATTCAATTTGAACATCTTCAGATAATAAATCAAATTTTCCTTTTTCTTCCAGGTTCCTTTCTTCTTCTTTATCCTTTTTATCTTCAATATCAACTTCATCAGATACATCATCCTGACTGATATCCGATTTATCTTGCTCATTATCATCCAAATCCTTATTTGCCAACATTTCCATCTCCTTCCTCAAATTATCTTTGATTTGATCCATCCTATTGGTGAATTCTTTTTCTATTTCCAAATCACTCGTTTCATTGCTTGTTATATCACTTGTCATATCATCATTCACTTCAAATTCCTCACTATCATCCCATTTCATTTGATTATCATCGTCTTGTGAATCCTATTTTCCAATAAAATAAAAGAAATAAAAGGATATAATTAAGAAATAAATTTAATAAATTTAGAGATGTTCAAAATTTGACAACAGTTTAAATTTTGTTGGCAATTAATTTATATCCGCTAACAAAGTTGTAAATTTTGGACATGTCTATAATAAATTAAGAAATTTTGAATACATTGTCACTCATTTTTAACCCAATTTCTTTTTTTTTTTATTTATTTTTTAAATTTCATAAAAGGATGAAATATTCTAATTATTTTATTTCGTTGAAAAGCATCAAAAAAAAAATTAAATCAAAAAAAAATTCAAAACTCATTTTAGATCAATCAACCAAAACTGTATAAACAGATAAAAAAATTTTTTTTTTTTAATAAATTAAATTATATAACATTGTTAAATAACATTGATGCTGTTACTATTCTTAAAACGAGACATCTTCCTCTTTCCAGCAAAGTCAGAAGCACTTTCAGACTTTAATTGATACTGTTGGAAAATAGGAAAAAGTTCTTCTTTCTTAGGGAAATCGAATTCATTGTACAACATTTTGAGACGATTCAAATCGTTTTTCATTTTCTCGAGATCTTTCTTTTCATCAAAGATTTTGATGGAATCCAACAAGAAAATGGCAGCTTTGTTGATTTTTTCAGGATCTTTGTTTTTGTCGAGGATGGCAACTCTGAAGTAATGAAAAGCAAGAGAAGTATCATAAGGAAATCTGGAAAAATTGAAAATTAAAAATTAATTTGAAATAAATTTGATAAAATAAAATATTTAAAAATAAAAAAAAATATTAAAAATAAAAAAAAATGAAAAAAAATATTTACTTTTTTTCAAGTACATTAGAGATTGAATTGTGCAACTCGATACGTTGATCAAACAACAAACTAGAATAAACAACTTCTCTGAGAACTTTAGAAGCAAAAATAAATGTGTTCTCTTCGGTAACTAAATTTTTAAAATTAAAAAAAATGAAAAATAATTTAAAAAATAAATAAAAAATTTACTTATTGAAATATTTTTTCTTAGTTTGAGAGTATCTCCATTGTACATCTTCTCTATTTTTTCAGGGTTTTGAAAGGCGATAAGATCAAGCTCGATCAAGTGCACAATGTGTTTCTCCAAGTTAGGGATCTCCTCTTTGATGGGAAAAATGGATTTCATCAAAAGCAAAGAAAAAGATCCTCCAATAACACTTTTTAAAAAATGATTAAAAAAAAATTTTTTAAAAAAAATATTTAAAAAATGATTAAAAATTTAAAAATAAAAATAATAAAAATAAAAATTAAAAATACCTTGCAACTTTTAACACCATTTTAGGAGAAGGATCCAACTGATCTATTCTAGAGTTGATCACTTTTTCAATGGTGTCAGGCAACAACGTCTTCTCTAGATCTTGAACAATGATGTTTTCGTCAGTGACTACCACAATGTTGTTTGCAATGAGTGAAGCAACGATTTCTTCTGCAAAGAATGGATTCCCTATGAAAAAAAAATGTAAATTTTAAATAAAAAAAACTATATTCAAAAATAAAATTAAAAAAAGTGAAATAAATTAATTAATAAAATAAAAAAAGAATGAATTTTAAAAAATAAAAATAAATTGAATTAAAATTAATAAATTAATAAAATAAAATATAATACCTTCAGCTATATCTTTGATATGAGTCTTTTAAAATAAAAATAAAAATAAAAAAATTTTAAATAATAAAGTTAATAAATTTACATCAAGAACAGGAGGGAGATCGAAAATGACTTCGAAACAGTACATCGCCCAAATGGACATGCTTTTATCATCCAACTTTCTCAGCTTTGTGTAACACAAACTCTCTTTTTTGGTGTTTTTCAAAGTATTGACAAATTTGGAGTAGTGTTTGGAAGGCTTTGCGATCATCCTTGTGGTGATCAAAATTCCTATGGGTTCTAAGCTCAAAAAAGCAATCGCTGCTTTCAAAGACCATTTGTCCTTTTAAAAAATAAAAAATAAATTAATTTTAAATTTAAAAATTTCTAAAAAACTTTATTTCTTTTTTTGTTTATTTAAAAAAAACTATTTATTTATTTTTAATTAACTTTTATTTTTTTAATTTTTAATATTATTTTTTATTCATTTAAAAAAACTTTTGTTCATTTTTAATTTATTGATTTTATTTAATTTGTTTATTTAAAAAAATTTTTTTATCGTTATTTTTTACCATCCATTGCATATTTTCGAACACAATCAAAAAAGGCTTCTCGGCAGCTTTCGTCTTGAAGATCATGATCAAGAAATCCAACAAAGAAGTGTTCTTTTGCTTGGAAGACATGACAGAAGTGATGTGGTTGTCATCAATCTCCAAATTATTAGACAAAATCTTCAAAAGAGGCAAAAACTGCGACCATTTTTCTCCGCACTTTTTCTTGACAAAATCTACAATGTCTTGTTCTTCAAAGGTGATGAACTGAGCCATGATGGACTTCCAACTGTAGTATGGAGTTGTTTTGTCGATCGATTCTGCGTTTCCGATGAAATATTTCAGCTTTTTGTCCTCTGCTAGTCTCACTGCATAATTAACGAGTTCTAAAAGAAAAGAAATAGTGAGATGTGATTAAAAAAATTTTTTTTTTTTTTTTGGAAATTTTTTTTTTTTTTTACTTGTCTTTCCAATCCCTGCAACACCTGAATTAATTTAATAAAACAATTAATCAAATAATTCAAAAAATAATTAGTAAAAATAGAAATAAAAATAATTGAAAAAAATTTAATAATAAAGAAAAAAAGAAAAAAAAAATAATAATAAAGAAAAAAAGAAAAAAAAATATAAATTTAGAAATAAATAAATAATAAATAAATAATAATAATTTGAAAAAAAAAAATTCTCTCACCTTCTATCATCATATAACGAGATTCCCTTCCTAATATTGTGTTAATCATGTTGTTTAGTTCCTCTCTTTCAGTAATTCTTCCCACCAAAGCAGTAGTCTTCTGTTCATTTCGCACAATGATGTTTACATTGACAGACTCAGGAATGGGTTTGTAGATTTCAATTGCCATCGATTTCCCTTTGACCATAACTGGCTCTTTTCTTTCAAACTTGAATTTGCTTCCTACTAATTCGTAAGTCAAATTGTCGCAAAGTACGCCAAAATCATTTTGTCCAGCAACAACCATCTTTTTCCAAAAAAAAAAAAATTAAAAAAAATTTTAAAAAAGAAAAAATGAAATGAAATAAAATATTAAAATAAAATCAAAATAAAAAAATAAAATAAATAAAAATAAATTCTTAAAAATATCAAAAATAAAAAATATAAAAAAATAAAATAAAAAAATAAAAAATAAAAAATGATTGAATTTACAAGTCTTGCCGATAAATTAACAATGTCTCCAACCATAAATATTCTTGTCTTAAATTAGATCCAACACATCCACTGCAAAAAAAAAATGTTATTATTTATTTTAATTATTTATTTGTTTTAACAAGAAATTGCCTTCTCCTTCGATTTTGATCGACTGCATGAAACGAAGGGTGTTGTTGATGGTGATTATGCAACTTTTTCCTCTGAATGCATCAACTTCATGACTATACGGAGTAACTCCAAAGCCATCAAACAAAATTTTTTTAAATGAAAAAATAAAAAAATTCCAAATAAAAAATAAAAATAAAAAAATAAAAAATAAAAAAAAATAAAAAAATAAAAAATGAAAATAATAAAAAAATTAACAATTCCTTCGTATTTGAAAAAACTGCATGAAACGAAAGGTATGAAAATGACTAAATCAACTCCTCAAATAAAAAAATAAAAAAAAACTTGATGAACAAAACAGTAACCTAATTAAATAAAAAAAAAAAATAATTTTTTAATAAAATAATAAAATAATAAAAAATGAAAAAAAAAATGAAAAAATTAGAATAAAAATAAAATAATAAAATAATAAAATAATTTAAATAAAAAAATTTTTAACCCATCCAAATTGGAAAGCATCTAAAATTAACAATTAATTTATTAAATAAAAAAATTAATTAAAATTTTTTTACCTAATCTACTTTGTACAACAGGAGGAATATATGCACGTAATAATTCTTCGATAGAAAAAGGCAAAAAATCCCTACGTTTGGCTTCTACCAAGATTTCTTCGTGCCCCTCTTTAATTGATTTCACCAGAAAATCATCTTTTCTGGGTTCTCCCTCACAAGATGATTCTACCTCTTCCCAAACTTGTTTACTGACAACAACTTCTCCAGAATTACTATTATCAACAGCCTTTAAAAAATATAAAAATATTTAAATAAAATAAAATTGAAAATATTTTAAATAAAAATAAATAAATGAATAAAATTATTTTAAACAATATTTTAAAAAAAAAATTTTAAACAATTACAGTTTTCAATTGAACAAGTGGATCTCCCACTGTCAAAAATTCCCAGGATCCATCTTTTATTAAAAAAAAAAAAATAGTTAATGTAATGATAAGTTCAAATCTTCCTCAGAAAAAATCTTACCAACACCTCCAACAGATAAACTGTAAAGATCTCCTGCACCAATACCAATATGAAGAGCTATTGAAAAATAAAAAATAATAAATCGAAAATAAAAATAAAATTTTTAAATAAAAATAATAAATTAAAATAATAAATTAAAATAAATAATAAATTAAAAAAATTAAAAAATTTAAAAATTTTTTAACTTAGTTTAAATCCTTCGTTTGAATCATACTCGGTAAGGTTTGTTTGAATTTCTATTCCACATTGAATGGCTCTTATGCTTAGCTCTTTGACAGACATTTGCTCAGTACAGTTTGGGTTACCAAATACACAAATGAGTGCATCTCCAGCAAATTTTAAAACATCACCTAAAGATATTATGAAAAGATAAAAATAAATTAAAAATAAATTAAAAATAAATTAAATATTTAAATAGAAATAATAATAAAATAAAAAACGAATTAAATGAGAATACTTAAGTAATAAATGGAAAATAAAAACAAAAAAAATGAAAAAAAAAAATAAATAAAAATAAATTAATTAAAAAAAAAATTAATAAAAATAAGAAATAAACAAAAATATTTAATTTTATTTAATTAAAAAATAAAAAAAAAAATTCTCACCTCCGTGCTTGAATACTACTTCAATTAAACTTCCAAAATATTTGTTGAGATGTTTGCTGACTTGTTCAGGACCACGAGGACCTAATTGAGCCAACCTCTCGTTCAAAGCAGTGAAACCAGAAATGTCAATGAAGAGGATACAAGCGTTGAACATTTTCTTCATAGGAACAAGATCTGCTTTAGGATCTGAAAGGATCTTTTCAAGAATCATGTTAGGGACATAAGTAGATAAAGAAAATAACAATCTGTTTTTGTTTTGGACGTCCAAAGAATTATTTTTGTCTGCTTTGCTTGGCTTGACTTTGCATAAGATATAGTGCAACGTCTGTAAATTTTGCTTCTTTTGGACGTATTTGTGACCGATCTCGATGGTGAACATACAATTGATTTCTTTGTGTACTTGTTTCAAGGCGAACCAATCTACTTTGATTTTCCTTGTTTCATACTAAAAAATAAAAGTAAAAAATGAAAAAAATAAATAATAAAAAAATAATCAAGCGAAATATAAAAATATAAAAATATTTAAAATTAATAAAATTACTCGAAAAAAATTTCCTTTAAAAAAACTTTACTCTTTGCAACTCAAATTCTGATGGTTCTACTTCTATTTGAAATTGAGAACTTTGATAGACCTCCGAGTCTGGTCTGTGTATTTTCACTTTTAGTTTCATGTCAGACTGATTTTTGAGAGTAAAAACTTCACTTTCGTGGTGAGAGCAGCTTTTTTTCTTTTTGATTGTGTTCTTTTCTCCAAACTTCATCGTACTATTGAGATCGGTAGGTTGGAATTCAAAATAACCCTTGCTAACATCAATGACAGGATAAATTCCTGAAAAAAAAAGGAAAAATTTTTTAATAAACTATTTTTTTTCAATCAAAATTTTATTTTTTTACCTGAAGATTTAGAAGAAATCCATTTATGAGCACTCAAAATTTTTTAAAAAAAAAATAAATAATAAAAAATAAAAAATAAAAAATAAAAAATAAAAAATAAAAAATAAAAGATGAAAAAATTTAGAATTTTACCGATTTTGTAAAACATTAAAATGATGAGGGATTTGAGAAAAAGAGTATTTGAGTTCATCATAACTACAAAACTCCGAATCAATGCTACTTTTTATGATAGTACGATAAATGTTAGTTGTATTTTCATCAGCAACAAATCCAGATTCGTTGATGCTGCTTGACAAATTGGAAATGAAAAGATTTTGCTCGTTTAAACTGTCCAAAGACCTTGGTAGTAGCTGATTTGTTCTTTGAGGCCCCAATTCTTTTCCCCAACAATAAACTTCTCCGGAATGAGAAAGAACGAATGTGTTGTGGCTTCCGCATGAAATATTTATAGGAACTATTGATAGCTCTACAGCTATTGGTGTATAAACATTGTCTTTTGTTTCACCACATCCAATTTCTCCATTTATATTTCTCCCAAAACAAAATACTTTTTAAAAAAAAATAAAAAATAAAAATCAAAAATCAAAAAAAAAAATCAAAATAATTTTACCAGTGTAATCAGATGCTAAAACAGCTGTGTGAAAATAACCACAAGAAATAAGTCTTGCTGTTAAATTCTCTATTTTCTTTGGAGTATACAGAATTGGTTTGCCTTTATAAATAAACAAATTTAAACCAAAAAAAAAAAAAAAAAAAAAAATTACTAAAACCGTGTCCAAGTTGACCATAAAGATTTTGCCTGGATTGATTTTAATTTAAATTTAAATTATTTAAATTTTTTTAATTACCCCCAAGAATAAACATTCAAAGTTTTTGTGGATGCTACAGTGTGATGAGCTCCACATGAAACTGAAGTGATCACAATTTCTTCATTAAATACAATGGGTTCAAACCCAATTGTAGCCTTTCTCCTTCCAATTTGTCCAGAGTCATTGCTTCCCTTTTAAAAATGTATAAAAAATATTTAAAAAAAAAAATTAAAATAAAATAAACAAAAAATTAAAAATTTAAAAATTCTTACAGAAGAATATAGTGTCCCATTCTTTGTCAAGATGACAGTATGTACATTCCCTGTAGAAACTGCAATAATGGTGTCCTTGATTTTGGTTTCTATCTTTTCAGGGTAAGATTTCAAACATTTGTTATCTCCCAACTGACCAGAAATGATTTCACTCTCAATTTCTTCATTCATTTTTTCATCGATACCAACAGACCTTTTTTTATTTTATTGTTTTATTAAATCATTTAAAACATTTTTTGTTTTTAAATATTTAAATTTTTTTGAATTTAAAATATTTTGTATTTTAAATTTTTGTATTTTAAATTTTTCTATCTTTTAAATTATTTCAATTTTTTTTTTCTTTTAAAATTTTTAAATATTTTTTTTTACCATTTATTATTTAATCCCCATGTATATACAAGATTGTCTGATGATATTCCAATTCCGTGATATGGACCAGAAGATATCAAAATAAAATTTTTACCAGCCCCAATATTTAACTTCTCAAAGACGAAAAGATCTTTCATTGGTTCCACACTTCCAATATTCACCACACTTTCTTTTTCAGAGATTTTGAGATCGCTGCCCATACTAAGAACTTTGAACTGTACTTCTTTAACACCAAAATAAATGGTTCCTCTTTTTTCTTTTTTCCTTCCAACGTCTAAAATAAAATAAATGAAAAATAAAAAAAAAAAAATTTAAAATTTTTCAATAAAATAAAAAAATTGAAAAAAAATAAAAATAAAAATAAAAAAAAATTAAAACGAAAAAATTAAACTATAAAAATTCTTTTACATTCTTGTGGCAACTTTAGATTTCTCCTTACTCCTATGAACACCTCTCCAGAAGTAGAACAAACCAAAATTCCATTTTTGGACATTGAAAGACAAGAAATGGCAGGAGGAACTTTCTTGACAGCAAAAATTTCCTCTTTCTGCGCCAATGCCAAAGTCTTCTTCGTGAAACTTGTTCTCTTCTTCTCAATTTCAACACCATTAGACTGCAAATTGTTCCACATGTACAATGGACCAGATGTATTCTCCAACATCTCCCAAACATCCACGTTAAGTTTCGCCGAGCTAGTTATTTTTTGCTTTTTCTTTTGGATATCGTCCATTCTTGTCGATCCAAAATTTGATATTTTGAAGTTTCCTGTTGTGTAGATCAAATTGCATTTCATCTGATTCTCATTCATAGGCACCTTCTTTTTATTCTGCTCCCTGATTTTTTTGTATTCCACCAAGGAGGTTCTTCTCCTCAATGTGTTATCAGATGGAGGCAGTTTCTTGATCACGTTGATGGCGAGCATTTCTATCGATAATTTGTCCCTCCCCAACAAATTATCAAATATCTTTAGATTATTCTTTTGATTGGGAAAGTTGCTTGTAGATCTCATTTTCTCTCCTTTCTCATCCTTTTCTTTCTTCTTCATATTCATTTTATTCATCGGATATATTTGTTCGCTGTTGGTCACCAAGGAATTCCTATGTTTTCTCAGATCCATTCTCACATTATTGCTGTTGATGATCTCAATCTTCTTCTTCAAAGATTCATCCTCATCCAATTTCGTTAAATTCATTTTATTCTTTTCTTCATCTTCATTTCTGCTTATTACATTATTCTCTATCAATATCTTCCCTTCCCCGAAGTTGACATTATTATTATTATTTAATTCAACGGGATCACTTTCGATTATATTTTCTGGATTTTTCACCATCAAATTGCCACTCAATCCAATGATATTCTCCTCATCAATCATCTTCCCATCATTCATCTCTTGTTTATTATTCTCGTCAATATGATTAATATCTTTTAATTGGTCTTTAATATCATTTCCATTCAATCCAACATCAACATCAAATTTAATCTCCTTCGTATACTTTTTTTCTTTCTTAATCCTTTTGTCCTTTTTCTTTCCAAATTCGGACATTTCGTCAGATTTCAATTTATTTTTCTGCTTGGGTGATTGATTCATCGATTGCAATTTGATAAAGCTTGGCAATGATTTCGTCTTTGAATTCAGACCTATAAATTTATTCACCCTGTTCTTAATCTGCTTATGGGGAGTATAAATAAATTCGAAATCTTGACCATCATGGGTAACAATGACTTCATTATCAACTCTATGTCTATTATTCTTCATATAATTCAAAACGAGAATAATAACAATCGATTTTTATTTTATTTATTCCATTGTTAAACTGTGAATCTCAAAAATATAAAAAAAAATTTGAAAAAAATATCGATTGTCTTTAATTTTGGATAATCATAAATTAATATGCATCATCAGATTCAATTGGGAAATCAGACATTTAAAGTCGATATAAAATTATACACTGATATAACAAATGCCAAAGAAATATTTTCCATTTTAAAGAAAGGAGAGTTAGATATGTCATTGATAAATCCAAAGATGGTAAAATATAAAGAATATATCAATGTTATAATATACAATAACTTTCTTCATTAGATACTCAATCCCTTCCAAATACTAATCTCTGTAAATAAAGCATTGGATTCATCATTAAAAAACAAAATGAAAAGTAATTCTTTAACAGGAGAAATAGTGGCTAATCTATCTCCAAGCACAAATGTAAATAATGCAATCAATTTTTTATTATCAAACCATAATTTTTTCCAAATGAAATTATAGTTGAATTCTTGTTTCAAAGAATTTGGATTCAATCAAAATTCAAAAGATGCAATTGCAGTATTAATAAATGCAACAGAAAAAGATGTAAAAAAAAAAATATATTAAAAATATTAAATAAAATTAAATGAAAATAAATTAAATAATAAAAAGTTGGAATACTTGAAAGTTTTGATAAAGGGAAATGAAGTGAGCGATATTACAAGTCATTTGGAGAAGAACAACAACCCAAAGGAGATACAGAAAGTGTACGGACTTACTGACACAAACATAGAAACAAAAGGATTGTTAAACTGCATCTCTGATTTAATTTCAATAAAAAACATTTGAAAAAATGATAAAAATAAAAAAATAAAATAAAAATAAAATTTCTTTTATTTGTTATTTTCAAAACTAGTTTTCTTAAAAAAATTATCAACAGCAATATTAAGATTGGGATGTTGATAGAAATCGGTTTTGCGATCGTCAATCCTTTCGTTCTTAACAGTCTTTTCAGTCTCATTGTCGAGGTTTTGGGAGATGATGTACTCGTCGATGAAACTGGTGGGGTCAAGAGAAAAAGCCCTCAAAAAGTCTCTTTTTTTCTTTTTTTCGTTTATTTTAGTTATGATGTTGTTGATCTAGAAGGGAATGAAAAAATTGATTTTAAAAATAAAAATAATTAAAAAAAAATTAGTTGAATTGGAAATTAAAATGGATAAATGAAATTTTTACATTTTTGTCGATTTCTTTGATTTCTTTTTCTGATTCACTGAACATAGGATGCTCTTTATCTTCAGTATGAACAAAACTAAAGGTGAAAGCAGAGAGGTTGTCTTCAGGATTGCCAGAAACCTTGACATGATGGATGAACTCAACGGGTTCAGGAGGAGTGAGATGCATGTTGACTTGTTTGATGAGATCGCTCAAATCAAAAGAATCGCAGTTGAAAACTTCTTTGAACTCTGTGTTACAAACAACTTTCTTAGAAGGCAAGTCGATCAGTTTGTTCTTATCGATGTATTTCCATACGGACACGATGAGTAAAGTTTTAGGGATAAGGCTAGTTTTAATGTCTAGCACTTTAGCGAGTGGATCAGAAATGTGAAAGAGAGGAGGATTGAATTCAGGGTACTATTTTAAAAAGGAAATAAACAAAAACAAAGTAATAGTAAAAGTAATAATAGTGTAAAATTGTAGAAAAAAAAAAAATGAATGATCACTTTTAAATCTTCAAATATTAATTTGAGAACATTTTTTCTTAAACAATAAACTTTTTTAAAAATTTTTTTTTTCTTTTTTCTGTATACCAATAATATTTTGACTTTTGTGTCTTTATATCCTTTCCTTGTTACTTCAAAACCGTCGCTTTGTGGCAAAGAACTAGCATTCCACTCAATTATGGAGTCCTCTTTGTAATCATCTTCGTCTAATTGGACTACTATTTTCTTGAGATACGATGAAAATTTTTTGTTTGGTGAATCTTCAACGGATCCCTCTATTTTCAATGTCCATCTAGGTTCATCGTCTAAATTATCTGTTGTTGTTGTATGATATGTTCCTTCTTGATTTTTATGTGTATTGTATAAAACTATTTTCATTTGGATACTATTTGGATTCTACATTTTCAAACATTTTTGTTTTATAACTGAAATTATTTTTCTTTTTTATTTCTTTTACTTGCGAAGTACGTGCAAATGAAAGAATATCCCTTTTTTTTTGAGTAAATATATGATCTATTGTCTTTTCCAATTGCAATAATTCTTGATATAATTTACTCTCGGGTATATCTACTTCTATATTATTCTCAAATGGATTTGATTTTCTATTTTATATTGAATTTTTTGCAGATTGATTTGATTTTTGAGATTATGTGATGATATTAAAGAATATTGTTGATATTTTTACCTCTTTTTCACGATATTCGAAATCAAATTTTGATTAGATTGATTATTAAATCCATACATTCCTAAATTCCTAAATTCCTTCTTAAATATGGAACGTGTATAGTTTTTAAAGGCAAATAAATCCTTAATAATATTTATTTTTTTTATTTTATATTTTCAGAAAAAATAAAAAAAAAATCTTCTTTGACAAATTAAAGTAATAAAAAGTATGTTCATTGTTAATTGGTTTTATGGTGTTCTTGAAAGTCTTGGTCTTATGAATAAAAATGCACGTATCTTATTTTTGGGATTAGATAATGCTGGAAAAACTACATTGCTCCATATGTTGAGAGATAACAGATTGGTACAACATGCGCCAACACGTCATCCAAGTAATATAAATAAAAAAACAAATTTTTGAATAATTTATTTTCAAAAACCAAAATAGCATGCGAAGAATTGACTATGGGATCTATCAAATTTAAAACTTATGATCTTGGTGGTCACGAAATTGGTAAAAAAAAAAAAAAATAAAATTCCTTTTTTAAAAAGATATTATAAAAGACACTTATAAATAGATCTATTGTTTTCATCATTATTTCTTTTAATTTAATTTCTTTTTACTTATACCATTATTAGCAAGAAAATTGTGGAAACAATATTTTGCAGAAGTTGATGGGATCGTATTTATTGTTGATACCGCAGATACCCAAAGAATTGAAGAATCCAAACACGAACTTGATGTAATATAAAATATAAAATATTATCTTAGTGAAGAAATAAACAATCAATATAATTCATCATTTGAACATTATAATTGAAAGACAAAAGAATATTAATGAAAATTATTCAATTATAAAAGATATTTTTTAAATTATAGTTTAAATAATCAGAATTATAACATTCCAACAAAATTATGATCTTTCAACTAATCCATTTTCTAATTAGGGATTATTATCTTCCCAAAATCTTTCCAAAGTTCCCTTCTTAGTATTGGGAAACAAAATCGATTTATCAGGTGCATTATCTGAACCCCAATTAAGAGATAAATTAGGATTACAACAAACCACCGGAAAGGGAACTGTCAAATTGGATGAAAATATCAGACCTATCGAAGTATTTATGTGCAGTATTTTAAATCGTCAAGGATATGGTGATGGTTTTAAATGGTTGTCTCAATATATTTAAACAAAAATATATAAAGTGAATAAAAA
>JAMYWO010000173.1:56053-88994 GCA_024220525.1 Cochliopodium minus
CATGGGAGGCCACTATCGTAAACTTTTGATGAATTTTGAACTCCTCACTGACTCCAAATCTCGTTACTATTCCATGTACAAAAATCTCCATCCCGAAATTGCTTCTCTCATTACACATATTTTGTCCACTTGGAGGGAGGTTTATTGGATGAGTTATCAATCAACAATTCAGCCATTAGAAATCTTCCAATTCTATTTTCAAGCGCAAGTTTTCTATTTGTCCACACTCTTGCAACAACTTGAAGACGATTTTGAGATTAGAAAAACCTACACACATGGTCCTTTTCATTATCCGGATATTTGGAGGATAACAGACTTAGTGAATGGGTGCTCAGAAATAGGAGAAAATGTAAATTATAGGATTGGCAGGGCGACAAGCACAAGCAACCATTTGACTCAAAACATTTTCCAAAGATTTAAAAAGACGGAAGTGAATGATCAAGAAATTAAACCCACCAAGATTCAAAAAATTCAAAATGAGTTAAAATTCTTCATAACAGGAGCAAGGAAATACGAGTTTCAAGATCTCAAACTTTCTTTCGAAATTGGAAATCAAGACTTTCTTGCATTTAAAGAAGTGATCCAGTTCTATCCCGAACAACTATTTGAAATTAAAGAGATAGAAGGAAAATTTCAATTCGAAACAAAAGTTGCTTCTCAAATCAATCTTTATTTAAAAGATAATTTCTTTTAATTTTGATATTTACTTTTTATTAAAATATCCGCTGATCAAAATTGAATATAAAAAATTAATTTTCTTATTCTTTTTCTTTTCTTAATAGAAAATTCTTTTTAATTTTCTATTTTTTTTTTTTTTTCTCATTAATCTTCTCTCATTGGGAATCGAACCCACGCCAGGCCTTTCAAAAGTCTTATTTGTTAGTGGAACTGGTGGAAAACTGGGCTAAAATTTTGAACGGTCTAAAAATCGAAATCCATACCATGATGTGATGGATTGTGAATTCTATAATTTTGTTTTCATCTTTTAAAAAAATAAAAAAAAAGGAAGAGAATTTTTCATATAAAAGACAAATGAGAGTAATAATTTAATAATAAAACCATCATTAAAATTTTTTTATTCCAATTCATATTCTTAGAACTCAGACAAATTAGGAAGCGAATTCAATGTTGATGAATATGGAACATCATTAGGTCAATAAAATATTAATATAAAATCTATTTGAAACTTATTTAAAACTAATGGTACTTCAATATCAAAGATATGGGGTAAAAAAAAATATTATTTTTAATTTGTAAAAGAATATTTTCACCTAATAATTAAAATGCACTCATATAGATATGGAGATATGCCTGAAGGTAATTCTATCACCAAAGGAAAAAATCAATCAGATGATAGACCTCGTATTTTGTTAATGGGATTGAGAAGAAGTGGGAAATCATCGATCCAAAAGGTGGTATTTCATAAAATGGCACCAAATGAGACCTTATTTTTGGAAAGCACACATAAAATTCAAAAAGATGGTAAAGAATGAAAAAAAAATTTGATAAACCTTTGAATAATCCATGATAATCAAAATGAAAATACATTTTAAAATATCTCAAAACTATCTAAAAGTTAATTGAATGTTCTTAATTCTATATATCTTTCATTCATGAAAATCAATGAACAAATTAATAAATATATGATTGAATTTGAAGATATTCCTTTTCAGAGAATTTTATTTTGAAAACACATTTTTCACATTGAATCTTTATTTTTTGATTTGAAGATCTTTCCAACTCATCCATTGTTCAATTTCAAATTTGGGACTTTCCTGGACAGATCGACTTCTTCGATCCTTCATTCGATGGAGAATCAATTTTTGGGCAATGTGGTAAATTTACAACAAAAAAATTTGAATTATTTTATTTTAATAATTTTTAATTTTTTTCTTTGAATCATTTTAATTTATTTTGTTTTTTTATAATTTAATTCGTTTCTTTTTTTAAAAAATAGGATCTTTGATTTTTGTGATAGATTCACAAGATGATTTCTCAGATGCACTTCAAAAATTGCAAGACACCATCAAAAAAGCAAGCAGCATCAACTCTAAAATTAACTTTGAAGTGTTCATCCACAAAGGTAAAATTAATTTAAAAAAAAAAATAAAAAAACTATTTTAAAAAATAAAATTGATTAAATTTTTTTTTATTTATTTGTAAAAGTTGACGGCCTTTCTGACGAACATAGAATAGAAACACAGAGAGATATCCAACAGAAAATCACAGAGTGGCTCACTGATGAAGACCAAGAACCTCAAGTCACTTATCACTTGACTTCCATCTACGATCACTCCATCTTTGAGGCATTCAGTAAAGTAGTCCAAAAACTCATTCCATATATGGACACTCTCGAAAATTTATTGGATATTTTAATCTCTGTAATTAATCTCTTTTCATCGTTTTTTTTTTATTTTTCTTAAATTTAATTTTTTTATTATTTAATATTATATAAATTTAATTAAATTTTTTTTATCTCCAGAATTGTGGTATGGAAAAAGCATTTTTGATTGATGTTATGAGTAAGATCTATGTCGCATCAGATAGTGGACCAGTTACTATGGAGTCATACGAGCTTTGCACAGACATGATCGATGTGGTGATCGACGTCTCCTGCATCTACAGCACTGACAAAAACCAAGAAGGTGACATTCAACTCCACTCCTACGATCAAGACTCTCAATCCATCATTAAACTCAAAAAACCTACAGAGAATGTTGTTCTTTATTTGAGAGAGGTTAACAAGTATCTTGCTTTGGTTACTTACATGAGAGAAGACAACTTTAACAAGCATGGTGTCATCAATTATAACTTTAAACAGTTCAAGAATGCGATCCAGCAAGTTTTTTCAAAGATGAGAATGTTCAAGTAGAAAAAAAAAAAAAGTTGTTTTTATTATAATTATTTTTTTTTTTGTTTTTGAAAAAGAATAAAAAAATTATTTAAATAAATTTTTTTTTAATTGAATTTTTTGTTCCTTTTCTTGTGATCATTTTAATTTCCCATTATCTTGACATTGGAAAAGTCCATTTCAGGATGTTCTTCCATGAATTTCTTCATCATTTCTTGTTTCTTCTCTTCTTCACTTGTAGGCAAACCCATTTCTACATTTTACAAAAAAAATTTGAAAGATAAATTTAAAGAAAAGAAAGTTTTCTCATGACTAACCTTTTCTTCTTTGATCATACATCATCTTTTCAACAACAGATCTTGTTTCACCATCCAAATCAGACAACTTTGAACTTTCAGGCTCAATATTTTGAGTATCAATTTCTTGATCACCTTTTAAATTTTTTTTTTTTATGTTTAATTCTTTGTGTTATAAATTTTTTTTTGGAATTTTACCTTTAACAACACATTTCCACCATTCTTGTTTATTTTGTTTGTTCAATTCGATGATCAATTGTCCATCAGTGATATACCATTCATCATCCTTTTTGATAGTGGAGAATAATTCTCCATCAAGGAGGGGTGTTTCTTGGGATTTCACCTTTACCAAGATAGTGGTAGGTTTTATTGTGACGATCAAATCTTTTCCCTTGATACCTTTTTCCAAATCGATGGTTATGGTAACATCTGAAAGTGTTTGTTGCCATTTATATTTTCCTTTTATAAATATAAAGCAAATAAATTTGGGGAATATGAGTTTATTTTTCATAACATGTTATAATGACGTGTCATGATTGTACAAATAAAATTTTTATTTTACCTGCATTGATAATTTCTCCTTCCTCTTTTCATTCATTCAAAAATGAAAAATTAATATTAACAAAACTTTTTCAATAAATGGTGAATGGTATTACTTATTTTTTTCTTATCTGACATTGTTGGGTGAATGAAAGTTTTTTTTGATCAATATATTCAATTTTTTTTAATTAAAAGAAAACAAATAAAACAAAGAATATAAGATAGGTTTTGGGTAACAATTTTAATTTGGATTAATATAAAGGTTTCAATTGAATTTAAAAGTGAGGAGTTTCAATCTGTGAGGTGGTTTGATTTGGATGACTGAATCTTTGTGGAACAGTAAAGCATTAATCTCTTTGTTGGAAAGGAAATGCCAATGACAAAGAAAGATATCTTGGGATTCAAACATATTGGAATAACTATCATGGGGAACATTCTGTAGAGGAATGGATTTCTGAAGAAGCTCAATCCAAGAGGAGAATCCCCCAAGCACATCAATCTTCTTGTGGTTCTTGATCAACTTTAATTCAATGAGTTTTTCTCTCATTTTAAAACCAAGGGAAGGATCAGAAGAATGTTGGATGAGATAGAGAATCTCCTTGCAATCTTCATCATCAATCAATCCATTCAGATCTTCTTGTTGAAGCAAGTTCCAATGGCAAAGGTAAAAGTCATGATGAATCATAAACTTGGTATACTTTTCTGCTGGTTTTGCATCAAAGTGACAGAAAATAAGGAAAAACTCTTTCCATTCTTTGTATCCATTTGGGACTTCTGTTTGTTGATCAGATAGTTTGATTCTCATTCTCATTTTTTCTCCTCTTTTGACAGATCTTTCAAATTTAATTCTCATTTCCAACTTTTCTTTCTGAGATGGAGAAATTTCATCAGGAAGGCAAGAATTGTCGACATAATCTCTCCATTCACTTATTTCATAGTCCAACAATGCTTCTGCAAATTGCATGTATTCTTCTTCTGGTATATCACAAACACTAAAGAGTTCTTTCCAACTAGAATGGGTGTAAATTAAAGGTTTTTCTTCAATTATCACAATTTCTTCTTTGACATTATTTTCAATGAGTTTATTCTTTTCAATGTGGTGGTCAGGAATTGGTTTTTGTTCTTCTATGTGGAAAATTGGTTGAGAAATTGAAGTATCTTCTACAATAGAATGTGTAATCACGTTAGTTTCTTCTGATGAGGGAAGACATACTTTAAAGAACTCTCCTTCAAAATTAGTTTCTTGGTCCAGTTGTTCTAAGAAGCTTTGAGATTTCAAACTAAGCATATCAAATTGTCTTCCTGGCTTTGAATGATTTTTGAAGATTTTCTTTGTTTCTTTTTCTGATTCTATTTCCTTCCACTCAATAGTTTCTTCTTTGATATTTTCCAATTTCTCAAGATTCAATTTTTTGATTAAACTTTCAAAGAATCTAAAAAAAAAAAAAAAAAAATTTAAAAAAGAAAATAAATCTATTTTTTTTTTCATCTTACTTAATTATGTTAATGAGATGTTTGCAGAGAATTTCTTTGGGAATCAAACTAAACAAGTGATCCACATCTGAATATTCGATTTCAGTAAAGTAGTGTTGAAGAGATGTGTTTTGTTGATCTTTGTCGACAATGGTTTGTTTTTGTTGAGATAATTCTTCGACAATCGTTTTTAGATCATCAATGAGGGTAGATTTTTGTTCCTTGTGTTTATTCAAAATCTCTCTTTCTATTTTATTGAGGAGAGTTGGATCAACAAGAACCTCTAAAGAAGAAAGTGTAGGATCGGCTTTTCTTTTGTCAATGAGTTCTTCTTTTATTGATTTGATGAGAAAGCATAAGACTTCAATCTTCTTCAATTGAATTATCTTTGGGAACTTGCTTGTTGAGTTTGGATCATGTTTTCTGCAGAATTCTTCAATAGTAAAACTGTGGAGTGATTCCTCATTTTTAAGATCGATACTTAATACAAGTTTGGAGAGTAGGACAAGAGAGTCAAAGCAATTAGAAACGATCTCCTCATTTTGGAATTCATCACATTTGATTATGAGCTCGATGTTTTCTTCATCTATTGTCTTCTGGAAAATGGAAGGCATGTTGAACAAAAGTTCTTCGATCTCGTCTTCTTTTTCGAAAGATTGCTTTGTTTCTACTTGATGAGAGAAATCTGATTTGAATTGAAAACAATTTTTGTCAGTATCATCGATAATAATAGCTTTGTTGTTGATAAAATTCTTCAAAACAAACTGTTCAATCTTTTCCCAATTAATCTCAACCTTTCCATCGATTATGTTTACTTGCGACACACAGTAATCGCGAAATGTATCTTCAAGATCTCCCAACAAAAGAAGTGAAGAGCTGGAGAGTAAAATGTTTTCGTTTCCTACTTTCTTGTAGATAAGAGGAGGTATTTGTGAAACGTTCACTCTATCGAAATGCTTGCAACAATAAGATTCAAAGTTTTTGATAGATGAATTGTTCTCTTCAACGAATTCCAAGAATTTATTTTGAGTTCTGATGATGTCATTCAACAGTTTAATCAACAAGTTATGTAAATCTGTGTTTTTCACTCTCAAAAAAGATATCATGGAAGCCTTCTCTTCTATTTTTGTAAAAGTAACTTCATTACCACAAGAACCAACACCGATTTGGTTTCCTTTTTTAAAAAGTTTAAAATTTATAGAATAAGTAAATAATTTAAAAAAAAAAATAGTTACCAGTGTAATCCATGTACTTGTTCCAATTAAGTACCATTCTTTGAAATATTCTCATTATTTTGGTTCCTTCAGTTTTTTGCTTCTTAGAAAAAAGTTTGATAAAATCAATCATTTTAGTTTCTTCCGCTTCTTTCTCTGTTATAAAGTATGCAAGCTTGGTGTGCAAAAAATCATAGAATTCAGTTAAATCGGAGATCAAAACAGAAAATTTGAGCTGTTCTTGTGAGGACAAGAATCTTTCAAGGATTTTTTTATCTGTTTTCTCACTTAAACTTTGTTCGATCATATGGAAACTAACTCTTTTGGAGATTCTATTGGAGAATTGGATAAAATCTTGTAGTTTGGAAGAACTTTCTATTTCTTCCAAGATGGAGTTGAAAGTTGTGGTGACTGAAGTGAATGATAAATTCCACAAATTTTCGTAATCAGTCAATTTATTTTGAGTGTTTAGGGGTGGCATGCATTTAGATTCGTTTGATTGTCTTATTTGAAAGAAATTCTCCAAACATCTTGTTAACAACAGACAAATTCTTTCATTTGACAGATCACCGAATATTTCGCTCAAGAATTTCCTGTTATTAAAAATATTTAAAAAAGTGGTAAACTGATAATAAATACAATTACCAACATTGTGCAACTCTTTGATAACAAAAAGCTCTTAATTTGAATGTATCAATATCTTTAGATCCAACATTTTGTTCACCAAATTCGATTCTAGATGTTTCAGAAAAAGGTGTCGAAGAAAATATTCCTGCGCTTTTTATTTCAGTAATTGAGCTCTCTTCAGATAAAAGAGACAAAGAAAAACCAGAAAAAGAAATCATCACAAGTACATAAGACTAAAAAAATAACACATAAATGATTTTTCAACATTCAAATTTCTTACTAATTGCAGAGTCATGTTTCTGGACAAACTTCTTGCGCTTTTTCCATGGTAATCATACTTTTTATTGAAAATTTATAATAAAATTGGAAATAAAAATGAAAAGTTTTTTACTTGTGTTCCTATTTAGATTAAAAAATGATTAAGTTTATTATAGTAATAAAATTTATTCAATTTAATTTACCACAATCATAATTTCCTCCATTGTGACCAACATAACTGATTTTAAATTTTTGTTAATATTTAAAGAACAATTATTTATCAAAAAAATAATTACTGAGTCCCCTTTATTTTTGATGGACAAAAGATATGATGGTACAAATGGTTACTCTCTTTTGGCATTCCAAGTACAAGTGATAACATGTTAACAATAAAGTGTCTCATCAACTTGTTGGAAGGATCAATCTCTTGGCTGAACAAAACTAAAAAATTATGAATTAATCAAAAAAAAAATAATAGAGGTAAAATAAAAAGATATACTTGATAAGATATCATCAGAGTTTGGGAAAGCAAGATATTTCTTTGGATCAATGAAACAGCTATTTGAATTAAAATTAAAATTAATTTTCAAAGGAAAAAATGAGTTAATTTTTTACCAAATCATTCTCTTTTCTCTTTGATCAAATTGTAAGAATTGTAAAACCTTTTGCAAATGATTAACTAATCCTGGTGAATACAGATCCAAGTCAAACATTTCATAGTAAACAATGAGCAATAGAAACATTCTGAGTTTGTATGTAATATTCGCGTTTTTAGTGCAGAAAGAAAACAAATTTTCCGACAAGCTTATAGGATCATTCTTATGTTGATCGAATATTTCTTTCATCTCAAAGTATTTTTTGCTGTCCTCATTTTTATCGTTAATGGACATAAAAGAGAATTGATAGTACATCGATGATTTGGACTGATAAAAGATGTTTTTGTGTTCACCAAACCAACCAAATATCTTGGAAAAGTTCAATGAGTAAAGTTGCTTGATTTCATCATTTGATTTCTTTTGTAAGAGCTTTGAGAAGATATAGGATTGATAATCTTTAGTGATGATTTTGTTGATTCTATCGATTGTTTGTTGTCCTTCATCATCATTCAAAAAGGAGAATTGAGATTCGATTTCTTTCAAATCTTTGTTGCTCAAGATTTTGAGAAATCTATCAACGATGGCCATCTGAGATGCTGCATATTTGATCACTTTTAACTCTGATTTTGGTTGATCGAATGTATATTCAATGTTACATATGCTCATCATGATGTTCCAAAATTCGGTATCTTTGAGAATTGAGAATTCATCAAAGACCATTTCATAGTAGATATCAGCAAGTGTGCAAGTATTATTAATCTGAGATTCAATAAAGATTTTTGGAGAATAGGAAGTTGGTTTATCTTCCAATTTGTTGAGTGATATTTCGATCTTAGATCTTGTCAATTCCATGAAATCAACTTTAACATCAGAGTTATTATTCTGAGATTCCTCCACAAATTTAAACAAAGAAATGTAAAAACTCTTTTTGAATGAGAAAGAAAGGGTATTAGATGTGATGGAATCTTCATTGAGGAAATTGAAAATGAAGTTCAAATCATCGATAAACTTTACATTTTTAGGAGCGGAGCAAATGTCTTGAAATCTCAACAAGAAAGATTCAACAAAAGACTGAAAATTATGTGTATCACACTCCAACAGTTTCATTACATTAAATTTAGTGATCCATTCAAATTGTTCTTCCAATCTGGGCTTTGTTTTGGATTGTTTTTCGTAATCGATCAAGTTTTTGAAAAGATCAAAGCCATTCTCAAAGTCAAAAGTGGGGAGTGAGAATAGAGCATTTGCAAATACCATCAAAGAGGTTCTCTGTCCCAATTTTCCTTTTGAATTTTTGAAATTTGGGCAAGTGTTCAATATTTTCTGAAAGAGAACAGACCACGAGTAAATCTCTTTCTTGGTAGTTGGATCATCAGATTCTAAAAGTGTAAAACATCTTTCAAAGTTTTCCCAAAGAGAATTAGCAACAAAAGTGTCAAAGATCTTTTTAAATTTTTCTCTATCTTTTGCGTTTTCCAACAAATTAGATTGTAAAAGGAGATTGTCAGATTTTTGAAGAAGATCAAGAATGAGACTGTAAGAATTCCATTGTTTTAATTCGAATCTTGTCACAACAAATAAATGATACAGATCTTTTGTATTCTGTTTTATTTCTGAAAAGGCCCAATATTTCATTATCTCTTTTTCTATTGATGTATTCGTTCTTGATGAAAGGTTTTTAAAGAGAAGATCTTCAACAAACAATTCTCTTATTTTTTCATTATTTTCTTCTTTCAAATAGTCAAAAACATGTGAATAATCACTTTCTTTCATTTTTTCGCTCAATTTTTTGGAGATGTAAGATAAATCTTTGATCTGATGAATATCTGTCTCGTTCAAAACAAGATTTAGAGTATCATTTAGTTTGTTTGTTAGAATAGAAGAAAAAGCACACTTTGGTGGATGAGGGAATTTGGAGGAAGGTAGGTAAAGAGTTTTTTTCTTTTTCTCGTTGATGGAAGAAATGTCAAGTTTTGGAGAAAGGTAATCAAAGTTATCGAGAACAAATCTTTGGATCAAGTTCTTGTGTTGTTCATTTTCACCAATGAGAGATTGCAAGTTGAAATCAATGGAGATCTGTTCAAAGAATAAGGTCAAGTAGGTTCCAAATATAGAAGAAATGATTTCAGTTAAAGTGTGAGAAAGACTGTTTGAATTGTTGGAGATCAATATTTCCCTTGAAATTTTCTCACATTGATCTCTTAAAAAAGAATCTTCTTTCCAAAGCAAATGAAACTTTTCAATTATTTTCTCTTTGAAACCAGGAAAGTTTTCGAATAATTTGTTGAGGCATTCCTTCTTTTGATGGAAAGAACTTTTTGAGTTGTAGAATTTCTGAAGTTCACCTTCCCACTCAACAGATTGGGTAGGGAATATATGCAAAAGTACTTCATCAATGGAGCTTTCAAAGAATTTGTTGACCCATACAGGAATATTTCTATTGTCAATAATCTGATCCTGAGATCTTTGTAGAAAAAGCTTGACTTCTAGAGAATTATAAGTTGAAAGAGAATCAAAGTAGTTGAATTCCCAATTATTCAAAAATAAAGAAGGGTAGCAATCTCTTGAGAGTCTGTAAGAAGAAGACTGAAAATGAATGATCAAAACAATGTGCTTTTGTTCGCTTTGTTTATAAGATGGTACAATTTCTTCTATCATCTGTCTAACTCTGTTTACAATTTTTTGGGTGTTCTTTTGTCTGTCAATTGTGAAGATAAGAATATTTGTTTTTTGTTGCTCCAAAAATGATTCGACTCCTTTTTCTAAATCTCCAACACTCGAAATACTCGAAACTTGAATAATTTGAGTATTGAAAGACAATGATTGATCGAGAATCTGATCTTTTTTCTCCAAAAGCTTGTTCAATTCAGGAGATGTTCTTGTATAGATGATATCTTTGGAGATTAGGCTTCCTATATTATTGCCTAGTCTTTGTTGAAGGAACTTGTTGATTTGAAAGTGTTCTTGTTCTTCAATGTAACATTTTAAGTATTCAGAAGGGATAGGACACTTTATCAAGGCTTCAGGAGAACAAATTTGAATCAACTTTTTGGCGTATTTCACAATGTTTTCTTTTAACAAATCACATTCATCAACTTGATCATCAAAATTAAGAATGAAATCAACAAAGAGAGATTGAATGGTTGAATCTTTTTTGAATCCATAAAAGTTTTGCTCTCCTACTGTTTGAACAAACGAAATTAGCCTTTTTTCGAGTTCTCCAATGAACAATTTAAGTTTTGGGTTGCTGGAGATGTTTTCAGATACAATATCAGGTACAGAGATTTGATACTTTTCGAATCTGTTGAGAAATGGCATAGGGGTGTTTGACAAGTCACTTTCCCTCAAGTGATAAACAACCTGGAAATCAGGATGAACCTAAATTTAAAAAAAAGATTTGAATGATTATATTCCATATCGTTGATATGTAGATATTGATTTAATATATTTGATTTTACGATGCAAGGTCTTGAATGAGCACCAATAGCAACATTAGAATAGAAAATTCCATCCATTTCACGATAGTGTTGGTTGAATAAATCGTAAAATGAACCTGCAATCGAAGATGTATTGATCAAAAATACGGTTCTTCCTTTTTCCATAGCTATTTTCATCTTGGAAATCAACTGATATTTTGCATTTTCAGATTTATCTTCTTGAAAGTCAGAGAGTTGGAATATTTGGGTGTTTTGTTGGTCCAAAATTCCGAAATCAAACAATAATCTTGATGAAGAATCATCTCCAGATGGATCAATAATCAATTTAAACCTATTAAATAAAGATATTATTATTTCTAATTAATTTTTTTAGATTTTGTTACCTGACTGATGTATCGTTTGTATTTGCTTTTTCTTTTGATTTATCTTGGAGAGAATCCTTCAAACAATGAATTTGTGTCCTAAACTTTCTTTCTGGTTTGTTACATGTGAATTTTTGATCTTTGTTGCATTTTCCTTGGATCTTTTTGAAAAAAACATTTACAATCAATTCAAAATCTTCATTTCTAACACCATTGAAATTTCTTTCTATACTTTGCAAGATAAGTTCTGGATCAATAGAAACAGATTCTTTATTAGTTTTAATTGCATCTCTTCTGAAGAATCTCAAAAAATGATAGAGATCACGCTGTATTCAAAAAAAATTATTCATAAAAAAAAATGTCAAAAAATCTTTTTTTTTTTTACCAATGAGAATCTGTTGAAAAAGAATGGATACTTTGGTTTTTGGGTTTTATCATCAATGCTTCTCAAATGCTCATAAGCAGCACAAATTCCCTCCAAGAAAATTAATTCCTTCTCGAATAAAGGCTTGTTCCCTATCTTTGTGCAACCTTCCGCGACCACTAAAAGTAAATTTGATTAATGTGATATTTGAAATTAAAATAAAAAATAAACTACCTTTCAAGTCTTTTATTTGTGGTTCAGGTCTACATTAAAATAATTAATCTTGGAAAGAATTAAAATCGATTTAGTTTACCTAAAAACATTAATAACCCTATTTGCTTTTGCATTATCAAAAGGTTCATTGGTAATCCCAACAAAAGAAACTTTTGGATTTCCTTCAAGATAATAGTGAAGTACCTTTAGGGTTTGTTTCTCTTTCTTTGGAAGACCTGCTTCGTCCAAAAAAACAACACATATTGTTGGTTGATTTCTTAATACAAAAAATGTAAATTATATATTTTAATATTTTAAACAAAGTACCTTTCATCATAAGATTCTTGTCTCTTAATTGCTCTCTCAAAGATTGATTCAATTTCATTTGAAGTGGAGTATTTGGAGCACTGGTAGAGGAAAACATCAATAGAATCAAATGTCCTATTAAAAAAATAAATTTAAAAAATTTTGAAAGAATTTAAAACTTAATCACCTGAAAAAAGGATTAGGGCTGATCTTCCCTTTCATATTTTCTTCTACAATTTGGAAAGAAAGTGTTTTACTTGATCCCTATTGGAAAATATTATTAAATAACAAAAATTAAAAATAAAAAGATATTGTTTACAGGTTGTCCTATTGAAATGATAGATGAAATTCTGATTAAAATAAATTTTTAAAATAAAATTTACCATTGATAACCAAAGGAATCTTTGAAAGAATGAAAAAGTTGTTGTAAAATTCAAATAATGAAAAAATTTTTACCTTGCTGCTGATACAAACAACTGTAGAAAATATATTTTCCTTCAAAGCTTCATTTTTGGCAATGGAATCTGGAATTATCATGTTGTCAACATAGAAAGACATTTCGTTATCTAAGAATGATCTGAACTCCTTTCCAAAATTGGTTTTCTTTAAGAATTCATTCATGAAATCTCCAAATTTCTTTCTTGGGTAAACTGGTTCATCATCAATAATTTCTTGGGAAGGTAATCTAAGGTAGTAAGCAACTGCAACCGAAAGAACCAAACTCTCATACAAGATTTCATGTTCAACTATTGCGTGATTTTTTGGTGATACTTCGAGTTGGTTCTTCTCACACAGTGAGTTTATTTGAAGTTTTTTGTTGTAAAAATATTTGATCAGTTTGAACACTTTGGAAAAAAAAATTAATTTAAAACTAATGCGAAATAATTTTTTCAAGTTTTACCTCTTTGTATGTCTCTTTGACTCACACTAGCAATGTTCCGGGTAAGTTCTTTGATCAAGTTTTGGCATTTGATGATCAAATCCACCATATTGTTAATGATGCTCTTTTCATGTGTTCTCTTGAAAATGTGATTCTCTTCTGTCAAAGATTTTAACAAAATTTTAATGTATTCCTGCTCTTCTTTCTCTCCAAGAGATCCAAAGTCCCAAACAAGCTCGTTCAATGCATCTGGAATGGGATATACTTGATACTCGTTGACTTGAGATTTGTGGCCTAAATCAAATCGAATATATAAAATATAATAAAAATTTAAATTTAATTAAATTATACCTTGAGCCCTGCTATCTTTGTGGTGATCTTGTAGACTTTCTTCTTTTGTTTCTATTCTATGAGGATTGATTGCAGCAACATAAAAAAGATTTGTAGGGAGCTGATCATCACACAATTTGTTGTCAAACATCAATTCTTTAAATACATCCATACATGTGCTCGTATTCAATTCATCCTTTTTAAAAGTATATTGATTTTAATTGTGAATAGAAATATTAAATTGAAATTTACCAAGAATAGAGTAAAGATAAATCCCTTTTTCTCGCATTCTCTCGCATCATCTATGAAATGTTTTAATTGTCTTTGGATATCAGTAGTTGTCATTCCACCATGCTAGATAAAAAATAATATAACAGAAATATATTGAAAATGGGATTATTAATTACCACTGATAACTTTAAAAATATCTCCCTAGATTTTAAAGATAGCAATTCTTTCAAAAGTGTTATGTTGTTTTGAGGATCATTGTTTTCTTTCACAGATTCGAGAGCCTCATTAAAAGAAACGCTTCTATCAAGGATGATATAGTTATCTTGGATGATCTCCTCAACAAAAACATAAAATTGTTCTGTGATTAACTCGGCATAAACTCCTTCGTTGACAATCATCTCAAAAACCTCGATAAGTTTGATGTTATTTACTTCTTTAGAAAGAGAAAGAAGAGAGATAAACTTCTCTTTAGGAGTTTCGTTGAACAAGTGTTCATTTACTTCCTTTCCTTTAACTTTCTCAGGTATCTTTGATACAAAGTGTTTCATCTTGGAAACGAAAGAGGTTAGAGTCTCGAGCCTGAGATTGAAATCACCAAAGATCTTATTCAAAAATTGAGAATATCCAATCTTTTTTTGCAAAAATTGGTCGACAACTCCTTCCAATTCACTATTTGGCTTTATCTTTTCTTTTACGTAATCAATAACCCAGAAATCAATCAATTTACAAATGTTCTCTCTTTCTTTGTTGTTTGAATAGATCATTTCAAAAACTTTAATTGCGATTTCATAATCTACTACTTTTTCATATGTCTTTTTTTCACAAATTTGGTAGAGTTCTTCATTGAGTGGTTTCAATTTTGAGAGAACATTGTCCCTAATCCAAGAATTAATCTCATAAGAAATATCAGCGTTATAATTTTTTGATAAATTCAAAATCTTGCTATAAATTCTAAGCAACTCACTTTTCCCAACACCTGTTTCCCCTCTCATTATTGTTTGTCTTTTAAAAATTAATTAATTGAAATTAATAAAAAATGAATAAATTTTGCGTTTACATTTTGTTCTTTTGTCTCTCTGCGGTTGTGTTTTTGAAAAAAAAATAAAATCAAATTTGAAATTAAAATTATATCTAACCATGAATTTGGATGATCTTGAAACAATAGTCTAAAGTAAGGATATAATTGGTTTCATTTAGAACAGAAAGGACATCAGTCTCTTTAACACCGATAGACATTGAGAGATACTTTACCAGGGTGGTCTTGTTCTTAAGAAGATCTATTCCAGGAATCATAGGATCATCTTTGTCTTGCTTTACTTCGAGAGATTCCAAAATACGCACTTTTTCTCTGTTTCTTTCATCTTCTTTGTTCAAGGTGAGAGCCCTGAAAGAAAATTCATCTGTTATCAGATACAAATGAGGATAGCTGTCCCATTGACATTTAACTTTTTTGTCCAAATAATTATCAACTTCGTGCAACATTGTTGACATCATTATTGAACCAAACTTCAAATAACTTGAATATTCTCTTTGACCGCTAATTCCAAGGTTATTTTGAGTGAATTGATAGTTATTTTTGAGAAATTCAACCTATCAAATAAATTGGTGAATAATCAAAAATCATTTAAAAAGTTTTAAACTTACCCTATTTTTCATAAAAGAAAAAAAAAATGCTTGATGAATTTTTTTCATTTCGGACAATCTAGAATGAACTAAGAATTTTGGGAAAATCTCCTCTCTGATAAACTTGTTGCAGATCTCATCATTTTGAAAATGTGGCTCATAATTCTTTTCAATCAAATTAACAATTGTATTATTTTCATTTGTTCTATTCTCCCCAAGATTTATGTCGATCACCTTTCTGCCCTGAGTGTAGTCATCTACAAATGCTTTCAGCCACCAACATACCTCTTTCATTTCATTGTCGAAAGTCAATAACTCATCTTTTTTAATTTGGATTATCTTTGAAGAATATTTCACACTTTATTGGGTGAATAAAAAATAAAATAGATTAAAATAAAAGATCAAGAAAAATTACGTAGGAATGAAATTAATCAACGATTGTTCATGAGTCATCTTTGTGGAGATTGAACTTGAAGGAATTTCAACATAAAATGACCAGTCCCTTGGATTTTGAAGATAGAAAACTTCTCCACTTTGTGTATCACATATCGAATTGGTAAAAAAGAGTTGGAAGAAAAAACGATCAACAGAAGTAAAGTCACAATAGCAGGAAATGTCAAAATGTACAACAAATTTTTGATTTGGATTCTTGCCAATAGAGTTTCTGAGGATCTTTATGATGGATGAGATGGAATACTCTTTTTTGATAGATATATGAAATGAGAATGAATCTTCTTTTGATATGATTTGTTTTTTGATGTAATGTGATTTTCCATCCACATCATTCTCACAACAAACACCAAAGATCTCGGCAGAATCTGTCAAAAAACGGCTTTTTATCAACTTCTCCAAATCCTTTTCTTCATACATCATTTCTTTCTTTGTGTTTGGTTGAGATAAATCAATCTTTCTGAGCATAGAAAAAGAATCAATACCAGTTTCTATATTCAAAGAATATTAATTAAGAATTGTGAAGAATAATTGTTATAATTAATTCGATACCTTCTGAGAATATCAAATTCAAAGGGGTTGATTTTTCATTTTTGAGGAAGAATTTGGATAGAATCTGTCTAATAGTAGCTGAAAGATGATTTACATTCACCAATGTAAATCTTGCGAATTTGATTCGATTCTTTGATGAAGCCAAAGATATCAGCTTGAGATATTGATTGATTTCTTTGGATGTGGTGCTGGGAGAACAAAAGAAAATTTCTTTAGGATGTGGCCTCCTATTTTCATAGAGACGTACCAACAGTTTGAATAACTCTTCACTGGTAAAGCTTTTGGCATAAATTAATCGAGGTATATCATCATTAAATGGATTGTAAGGATGGCAGAAAAAGTTAAAAGGATCCAACTTGAATTTCTCACTGATTTCAGTTATGATATCAGAAATTACATTGAATCTTTTGTAAGATTCTTCGGTAATCTTCTTGTTGAGAAGGATCTCCAAATTTTGTTTGAGATTCCAGTTATTCGAAATCTGATGTTTGTTGATTATCTTTTGTAATTCAACTAAATCGATGTTTGTGTTTGGGAATATAAGGAGAAGATAAGAAATTATTTTTTGGGAAAGAAAAGGTTCTTTTTCATTGATCAAGATTTGTTGAAAAGAGAGGATCTGTTCGATAGTCAAAAAGAGAGAAACCGGATTCTTATTTTGAAAATTTTCGACAAAAGTTTTCCACAAATAAAGTTGATCAGTAAATTGATCAATTAACTTGGCAGCTTTCTCCTTTAAAGAAATGCAATCTATTACAATTTTTCTGTTCTGGTAAAGTGGGTTGCTCTCTTTTTGTAATTGGAAAACAACTTCCTTCAAGGTGATGAAATTGTTGTGAAGGTCGATGTAAGATTTGACAGCAAGATCCTTTTCAGAAGATAGAATTGTACACTTCTTGACAAACTCTTCTTGATCTTCAGAAGACATTTTTAACATTTTTGAGGTTCCTCCTCTTTGGTAAGTAAGAAAGAACTCATTTTGGTTTTTGTTGGTTTTATTGTTCGAGAGATGATCGGAAATGTCATTTTGAAGCACAATAAAAAAATTTCCGCTTGACAGGATTTGTTCAGATACCTTCAAAACCTATTTATTTTTTCATTATTGTTATTTATGTATTAAAATGAGAGTTCTAATTTGAGTTGATTATTTTTACGTTTTCAGACACAGCACCAGGTTTAATCTTGTTCACCCAATCTAGTTTTTAATTGAACATTATAAAAATAACAAAATAAATAATTTAAAGTTTATTACCTTCAAAAGTGGCTACATTCTCTTTCATGTGATTCAAGATTTGGAAACTTTTTTCAATATCATCCTCATTTTCTTCTACCTTTTTGAAATATTGAAGAAAATTGTTGAGTCCCTTTTTGTCTTGGATTCCGCACACAAAAGGGTCAATAATCTTTTGAGCCAAGTTGAGCTCATTCAACAGATTGTTTTCAAATTTATCTTTTTAAAAAATGTAAAAAATGAATAAATAATTTAAATCGTATTTACCTTGTATTTCTTGAGTGATCAAAGTAACAAAGTTTGAGAACTGACTTTCTGGTCCGTAGTATTTGTGATTGGTTATAAATTCGATAAAGAGCCTGAAATCTTTCAATTTTTCAAACAAGTAGATTTGCTTCTCTGTCAAGGGGAATTTTTCTTTGATTTCTTTCAGAATGATTGTGGATTCTTCAAGAGTAATGCTCAACCTTGTATCTTTGTGGAGAGTTTTTATATTTGAATTATGAGGGGGTGCTTTTATCAGGAATTTGATAAATAAGTAAAGATCATCTGTTTTGTCTGCTATCTTGAAATGAGATATCACATTTTTGATATCAGGTAATTGAACTAAAGAAAGAATAAGATATTAGCAATAAAAAAATTAGCAGTTAGTTTACGTGACAAAGATGAGAGCTCCAAAATATTCTCCAACTTTTCAAGATGTTCTTTCAAGTTTATTTTTTCACTGATGTCTAAAACGGTGGCGTTTGACAAAGTGTTCAGTTCTGATTTTGTTGTCTTTCCCTTTTCTTTCATCAACTTTACTGCCTTTTCTACTTCTCCCAAAGTGATGTCTTCAGTGAATAACCTGTTGAGTTTGCTTTTAGAATTCAAAACAATTTGTTCGATCTCCTTTAAACTGAAAAAAGATGTCTCCTCCTTTTTTGGATGTTCCACTTTATCAATTTTCTCTTCTATTTTCTGCTCTTCTTCTACTGAAGCACTTCCACTGTCACTATCCTCATTTGAAAGGTCTTCAGATGAACTTTCCTCCGATCCCTTTTTATTTTCTTCAAACCTCTTCATTTCTTCTTCTTTGTACTCTTCAAATAGGAAGCATTTGTTATTTTGAAAGAAAAGGATTATATTTATAGTTTCTTTGGACAAATCTTTTATTGCATTGACCGACTTTTCTTTGAAACTAAGAAGATCTTTGAGATCTGGAGAACTCGTTCTTCCAAGAAGTGATTCCGAAATAATTCTGAGTTCCTCGCATGTGTCACATTTGTTTTGCCTTAACCAATTAAATAAAGACTGGTAGTCTCTGTTTAACTTTAAGGTACTTTCAAAATCATTAATGTAATTTTCCACTTTCTCTACTAACTTTTTTAGCTTTTCATCTTTAGTGTTCTTCTCAATATCATTTAGGTTGTGTTTTATTTCTTTAAATAATGATTATTTTTAGAAATATAAAAAAATAATAATGATCTATACCTTCAATTTGGTAATGTTTTATCGATCCCTCTTCCAATTTTTTTCCAAAATCATCAAATTTTGTTAGGACATTTTCAAGAGCAACAAAAACCCTTGTGGAGCCATTCTTTTGGAGGTCACTTCTTCTTTCCATCAACCAGTTTAAATATTTTGGTGGTTTGAGATAATTAAAATTTTTCAGTAAAACAAAGGTGATCTTGTCAAAAAAAATCTCCCATATTAAAACTCTTTTATCATCTTTAAACAGAGAATCATAAGAATAAGTGGTCAAGTTCTCAGTCCATTTTATGAATTCCCCAGAGTTGTTCTTGAATAAAATTTCTACAAAAATTTCTGTAAACTTTAAATATGTAAGACTGTTGGAGAGATGAAAATTATATATGAAGTCCCGAAGAGTTGTAGATTTTAAAATACTGCTCTCGTGTCTTAAAACCTATAGTATTTTTTAAAAAAAAAAATTTTTAAAAATTTGTAAAAAATTCTTGTAAATATTTTTACAGTTTCAGTAAATATTTCACGAAGGTTTTTAGTGCTCGACATATAAACACGGAAAAAATTCTCTGTGTTCAGCACAAACTTTGAAATATCACCAATGAATTTTGAATGAGCATTTTTTTGTTCATTGTAATAAGAATGGTTAGAATTGTTAGAACTATTAGAATTATGCCAATGACACTTTATGGAACCATCGATGAGAATGTTAAGAGATTCAATCTCGTGTTTGAGAGATTCTTTTTCACTTAAGTCCATCTCTAACTGATCCACTTTCTGTTTAGATAGTCCAACACTATTTTCTAATATTCTTGGAAAAAGAAGATTGAAAATATCCTTGCATTCCATCAGTTCCTTGCCAAAGTCAGCAAGGGATCTTGGATTGATAATAGGTTTCAAGCCTTTTGGGAAAGGGATTTCCAGAATTTCTTTCAATGTTTTAAGAGATAAAAATGGATGATTCTTCCTATCTTTTTCAAACATCTTGTATCTATTTTCAAAGATGAAGGTGAGAGAATCTTTGATGTGTTGTTTATAATGTATCCCCTCTATGAAAGAAGCAAAAAGGTTTTTGAAAGAAGATGGATTTTGATTGTACATTTTAATGAGCGTGTTTGCATAGAAATCGAAGACAGATTTGTTAAAGATTGGTTCTTTCTTGTCTTCAATCATTGATGATAAATGATTTAAAATGGAGATGATTGATTTTAGGTTTTGATTTTTAGATTCTAAAAGCTCTCTTATCAAACTCTTCGAGTTTTCACTATTCATATATTCTTTATTTTTGAAATCGATTGTAGAAATGAATATTTCATCAATCCTCGATATATTAATCTATTATTTCAAAATATTATGTGAATAATTAATTATTTTTCAAAATTATTTTTTACTTTTGCTGTTCTGATTAGAATAAGATGGATATCTTCCAAATTCATTGGGAATAAAGATTTGTATGAATGATAATCCTTGATTATGAAGGATATCATTGGATTCAAAATAGACAATTTATCACTCGTAAACATTTGCAAGATATTTTTCCATATATCTTTCTGGATTTCCCCCTTGATTCTAATACATTCAAGATATAATTTGAATTTCTGAATCATATTAAGGATCTCATTTTCATTTGCAAGCATGAACACTTTTGTCGTATTAATATCTTTCATCATATCGAAAAATTTGTCAAATATGAATCTGTTTTTCAGTTTACATTCTTCCAATAAAGGATAATATGTTTCATCAACAGTGAAAAGTCTATTTATATTGGAACCAAATTCAATGATAGAATTATTTGTTGTTTGATCATAGTCATTTCTCAAATAGGGTTGATATTTTTCTATTCTGGTCTTCAATGATAAAAAGAAGGGAAAATCTTTTTTTTTTTTGATTATTATAAATTGTGAAAAAAATAATCCAAACATAAATCTATATTCTTTCAAATAAGTTTACCTTTTTCAAATCTTTCTTTTTTTGATTCTATTGTATCACTATATGGGACAAACAAATTGATGATAAGTGAATTGATAATCTGAAATACATCTTTTGAAAAGTTAGGATTAGGATTGCTTGTATTCTTGTGGTGTTTAGAGTTATAATCATCCAAATCATCAAAAACTTTGAAAATACTTTTGGATAATTCTTCATCAAGTGAATATAATTGATTTTTCACAATAATCTCATTCAAATCTTTGGCATATATTGAGAAATAGTCATCTTCTTTTTGGGTTGACGATAAAATACCCATTATATTAGTTGTTTTCTTTTTCTAATAGAAGGTTTTTTTTTATTTATAAATTATAAATAATAAATTTTTTTATATAAAAAATAAATAAAACCAAATTGGTTGGAATTTAGAATTTTTTTTGCTTCCTAATTGGAAAATTAATCAAACATTGAATTTGTTCATGAAAGAATGTAAAAGATTAAAATTATATTGAATAGATATTCTACAGGTTCGTTTAAACCAAAGAGGAACAACCAAAAGTAACTCCATAACAGATTGAGATTATTTTATTGATCAAGAATAAGAATAAATTATATTGGCAAAATTCTATTCAAACAGATTTAAGAACAAATGATCAAATATTTTTCAAATTAGAAGTTTAATTTTGAATTATTGCAAGCATTTATGATGCATACATGATGATTACTTAAAAATTTGAAAAAAGAGGTGTATAAGAAATTATTAGATTAAAATTATTATGATAAGAAATGGGATGAATTTTTAAAATAATGGATTATTTTTGAATAATTTGAGATCAAGTATCTTTTCTTTGTTAGTGATGTTTCATATTATCCAAATATTTTTTATTTATTTTATTAGAATGATAAATTCTCTTTTAAAAAAAATAATTCTATATCAAAATAAGGCAATTAAGAGAAAAATGAAAGGGAACCACTTTTTATTGTTCATTTTTAAGAGAAAAAGAATATATATTCTTAAAGAAAAATAATAAGCTCAAATTTATAAAATAAAAATAAAAAAAAAAATCTAATTTGTAAAATCATAAACAATTTACAGACCTGAGAAAAAGAATATGATGTTCAATAATTTTAATACAATGACTTCCAATCAAATTATTGGAACCACAAACATAGATTTTGAAAGTATTTATGAGAATAGTAACTATTATCAAACCTTCATTTGTGATAAAAAATATAATGCTAAATCAATGGATGAATATAGATTAGAAGATTATACTAATAAATCATCCACCAACAATTTTTCCAATAATAATACATTTGATTCAAATTCTTCAATATTTGGAAATACAACTAATAATAATACTAATAATAATGCTTTTGGATCAAATAATCTCTTTGGAAGCAATAATAATAATGCATTTGGATCCACAAACAATAATACATTTGGTAGCCCCTCATTTGGCAATACAAGCTCAAATACATTTGGAAGTCCCACCAACAACAATTCTTTTGGATCAAACAATAACATGTTTGGAAATACCAGTAATAATAATCCTTTTGGTTCAACGAATAATTCTAATACCAATAATCCATTTGGATCAACCAACACTACTTTTGGAAGTAATAACAATTCCAACCCATTTGGATCCACATCAAACAACTTGTTTGGAAATACATCAACCAACAACAACAATAATACCTTCGGAAGCAATACTTTTGGAAGCAATACTACCAATACATTTGGCACCAATACAACCAATAATCCATTTGGATCCACTTCCAATAACTTGTTTGGGAATACATCAACCAACAACAATACTTTTGGAACCAATACATTTGGAGGTAATACCAATACAAGCAATAATCCATTTGGATCCTCCAATACTACATTTGGATCAACCAACAATACCTTTGGAAGCAATAACAATACCTCCAATAATCCATTTGGAACCTCCAATAATTTGTTTGGCAATACATCAACCAATAATACCTTTGGAAGCAATCCCTCCAATAATTCAACTTTTGGATCAAATAACTTGTTTGGAAATACATCAACAAATAACACTTTTGGAAATAATTCATTCACAACTACCACAACTGGATCTGATTCTTTTAATATGTTTGGTTCTAATAATAACAATAATAACCTCTTTGGAAACACTAATACAAATAACAACAATAATATTTTTGGGAATACAAGCAATACTAACAATACTTTTGGAACCAACAATACCAATGGTAATAATCTCTTTGGAAACAATTCCACCACAAATAACAATAACATCTTTGGGAGTCCTGGAGGAAATAGTAATAATAATAATATTTTTGGCAATACTTCCAATACCAACAGTAATAACATCTTTGGGAACACAAATACCAACAACAACACGAATACCTTTGGGAATGTTTTTGGATCCACTCCAATAACAAGCAATACCAATAATGGAGGTTTTGATACATCGAATATCTTTGGAAATACCAACAGCAATACTAACAGCAATAATCTCTTTGCTGGAGGATTCACTTTTGATACACCAAACAAAAATAATAATAACAACAACAAAACTGATATTTTTGGAGGCAATTTGTTTGGAAACAATACATCAACACCTACATCTTCCAACATCTTTGGGAGCAACAATAATACTTTTTCTACCACCTCTTCCAATGTCTTTGGCTCCAACAACAACGGAGGAGACTTGTTTGGAAGCTCTAATAAAAATACAACCGGAGGATTTACTTTTGGTGATTCTGGATCTTCCCAAAATACTTCCAATAATCTTTTTGGCTTTACTCCTTCTGGAACATCATCTACATCCTCATCCAATTTTGATTTTAATTCTTCTTTTACATCACCTAATTCCGGGATTGGATCTAATCAAAACCAAGGAGATGCACTGAAGAGAACACCTTATCTCCAAACCCAAAAGATCCTCCCTTCCAAATTGTTCATGCCTACTTACAAGCCTGTCCCTAAAGTTTCATACATGGACAACATTACTGTCAAGAGCCCTACTGTACAAGAAACCACCCACATCCAACCTGAGCCTTTCGAAGAAACTTTCCACATTGACGAATCCATCAAGCCTTTGGAATTCAAAACAAGAAAAGACAATGAAACATCTGATTTTGGTGATATTGTTGTACCTAAGATCAATTTGGATGACGATTCCAATAGAAAACCTCGCATCATCAATACTGAAGAGTATACCACTGTACCTCCTATCGAAAAACTACAAAACATGAGTGAAAAGGAATTGAGTTCTTTGAGAGGATTCAAAGTGAGAAGGGAGGGATTTGGAGAAGTTGAATTTCTTGAACCTGTAAACGTACTTGGATCTACAATCGATCAGGATGTCATGTTTACAAAGATGCACATTGAAGTTATTTCCAAGAAAATTAATGGTCATGCTAGAGTCCAACTCTACAATTGCTATCCTATCTCCAAAAAGACTGGTAATAGAATTAGAAACAAAAAGAAATTGCAAACTTTCGAGCAAAAACTCAGAAACCCTACTTGGAACCCTGATATTACCACTGTAGACTATGAACCTAAATCTGGTAATTGGGTCTTTGAAGTCCCTCATTTTACAAAGTGAGTTTTTTACAAATTTTTTTTTTAATACTGAAAAAAAAAAATTTGTGTTTGAATAAATAATGTTGTTAAATAATCATCTTTTCTTTTTGTTTGTTTTATTTTTTTCTCATTTCTTTTTTTAACATAAAAAGATATGGTATAGATTTTGACGATGATGAAGAGGAAGAAGATGAGGAAGAGAACGAGGAGGAAGAATCTCCAAAAAAGAAAAGAGGGATCAAGGTTCCTATCAGATTAGATATCACTGATTCAGATGATGAAGACGAGGATTCATCTGATGAGATTTCTGAACCTTCCAACGAGGTTCAAGAAGAGAACAATGTTAGAATCAATCAAAAGTTGAGTTCAAAGTTTAAGATAGATGATTACAAAAACTATGATGATCAGAACAGAAAGGTCAACTTCAAAACTACTGTTGAAGATATCAGAAGGGAAAAAGATAGAAGAAACTATACCATTGATGATGCTAGCGATAGTGATGTTGATGATGAAGAAGTTGAAGCCAATTTTGACAACAAACGCAATTCTGATGAATCTTTGATTTCTAGTGACACTGATAACAACGATGAGGAGGATGAGGAAGAGTTTATCGAAGTTATGAGCCCTCAACAAAGAGAAATCCTTCAAAAAGCAACCCAGCTTGATCTTCATCCTGAACAAATCGAATTGATCAAAGATATCTTTGTGGATGATGAAAAACTGTTGGGTAATTTGATCCACCTTACTCCATTTTAAAATCTTATTTTTTATTTTGTTAATAGGTGAAGTATATCCTATTTCTGATCCGCCCACTGTTTCAATCACCAGAATGAGGGAAGACTATATCCAAGATTTTGGTTAAAATTTGAAAATGTATATTTCAAATCTCAAATTGATTTCTTTTTTTTAAATACAGATTTCAATCCTGAAAAGAAAGTGAAGACAGTAGATTTTTCTGGGAATAAAGTATCTCCGCTCTCTTCTTCTTTCCTCTTCTCACAATCAGATGCATATCAAGAGATAAACTTGGAATCTGCAACAGAGAACTTGGAAACAATTGTTAAGCCATCTCTCCCTCAAAAGTTTTCTCAAGGAGAAAAAGATCTTAAATTGAACGAAGCAAGATTATGTTATCTCAACAGTCGAGCTTTCAGAGTTGGTTGGGGAAGCAACGGAGTATTTGTACATCCCGGCCACAGCTTCTATCAATTACAAAAAGAAGAAGAGGTAGAAGAGGTGAATGATAAGAGCAATAAGGGATTGAGATCTACTGATGTTTGTGTTGAAAGAATCAATGTCTTCTCGGACAAGATGAAAAATTTCAGGGATAATCAGCTCGAAGGATTCTTGAATCTTCATAGACAATACTTTTTCCCTCTCAACGATCTCGATAAGAAGTCTGGTTCGATATTCAATAAGTTTTTCAATGAAAGCAGCCATACAGGCTTTGATGATCTCGCAAACAATAATAAACAAGGTGATTTGATCAGGGAGATCTGGGCTTTGTGTGACATTTTGTTTGGAGAAATTACTGAGGAGATTACTTCAGAGAAACATGATCCTTCTAATGAAGATTACTTCACCAAGATGTACAGAAAGGAAAAGTTTGCAGTTTGGTTGAAGAAGAGTCTTGGAATTGATAGCTATAGTGAAGTCTCTCCCAAGAACGTTTTGTTGAGACTTTTGAAGAATGATACTAGAGATGCCATCAAGATGCTTCACGAATTAAAGGACCTTAGATTGGCATCCATTGTATCTCAAACAGGATCAGAAAGTGTAAAAAAAACTTTATTTACAATTTCTTTATTCTTCCTTTTTATTATTAGATCAAACAAGATTTGTTAGAGACTTTGAAAAACTACAACAGACATAAATTTGAAACAAAAATAGACAAACATCGTCTCTCTATCTACAAGCTCCTTGCTGGAGTTTACTCACAAGGAAACACTGAAGAGCTCAATGACATGTTGGGTTTTGAGGTCAACTGGAAAACTAGACTGGGTATCGAGTTTTGGTATAGCTCTCACTTTAAACTCACCAGATCATCTCCTATCGAAGAGATCTTTTCATCTTTTGATGAATGCAAAAAATCCTCTCCTCCAAACTACATCGAATCCCATAAAGATTATGATTCAAACGATGATCATCCAAAGGATATTCTCTATCATTTGATCAACTTTTTTTCCCTTTCCCAAAACAATTCCAATCTCAACAGAAAGTTCTTCCAGAGCTTCTTCAGCTTCGAATCCATCACTGACTGTCCTCTTGACTACTCCACAAGTTGGATTCTCTTCACTTTGTTGTATTCCGTTCCTCATTTAAGAAAACTCTTTCCTCTCAACCAAGATGTGTTGATGTTGACCCTCCATTTTGCTTCTCAACTTGAATACTTGGGTAAATGGGGTTGGTCTTTTTATGTTTTGGCTTGGGCCAATGAAATCTTTTCCAAAACTTCTTTCATTGATCATTTAAAGTCTTTCACTGATAATTTCATTAGAAGATATTCTCCATCCTTTCAAGATTCTCCAAACTTTAGTTTGTTCAACGATTCTCAAAAACTCTTCTCTCACGATATTACCTTGGAGAACACCTGCAAGGAATCTTTAGATGTTTTCAAGAGGATTGAGTTTGAGATTGTTGAGAAGAAGAAAGAGATTGATGATCATTTTAGACTTTTGAACATTGAAATTGATAATTTTCAGTTTTCTAATTGATAAAAACAGAGTATATTTATAAAAATCAAAACACAAATTTATTTTTCTTATTCATTTTCTATTGGTCAATCGAATGATTTGTTTTTCCAAATTTAAATTATAATAAAAAATGAAGAGAATATTGATTCTTGTTTTCTTTATTTCCGCTTGTTTTTCTGTCAGTTTCAACAATTGCAAAGATATTTATTCTGTAATCCAAAATAACAATACATTGACCATCATTGATGGATATAGCGAAAACAGTTGTGCATTTGGTTGGTAAAAAAAAATAAAGTTGAAAAAAAAAATTTATCTTGATATATCCCAACATGATAAAGCTTTAATAATACCATCACTTTAAATGGATGGTCCACACTTTATATCAATACCTCATCCAAATGTTCGAATGTCTTGCAAGCAAGATCCGCGGGCTATCTGGAAGGATATCTGACGAAAGATCTGATCTATCTCTATCTCAAGACGATGCATGAATACGATAAATCTTTCTTCAATCAATACCCAAAGATAAAAATACAAATAGACGATTATATCCAGAAAAATGAGCAATTCACACGTAATATGATCGCATCTAACAATGGTTCCTCCTATAACCAACAATTATCCTATGTGATCGAACAATTGGAAGGAATGTTACTGGGATATAACAGCATTCAAAACAGCAATAACAAAACAGATTTCTTTGCCTTGTATAAACTCAATTCAGGAGGTTTTCTCTTTTTTTTTAAAAACTTTTTATTCTTTTTTAATTATTTTTTTCAAAAAGCTGATTCAATGGATCTTTTGAACTATTACATGTCCAATACTTCCTTTACAAAGAAATTGGCCAAATATCATTCTCACTGCTCTGCCTTCTTCAAAAAGACCCAAAATGATGTAATATTCGGACACAGTAAAAATAAAATAAATTTATTATAGGATTATTTTTAAACGCAATTATTTTTAATTTAGCAACATGGGTAAAGAAAAAAAAAAATTGAAAAAAAAAAACTTTTTAAAATTTTTAAAAGAATCAATATTTAGGAATGACAAGAATGTAATTTAAACTTATTTTTTTAACTTTTTTTTTGTAAAAAGTTTTTCTTTTTTAAAATGAAGATACAAGTATTATTCTTTTCAATATTCTCAAGCTACCAAATACGAAGCGTTTTCATCTTACCCTGTTTTCTTGAACTCTGGCGATGATTACTACATCTTGTCAAGTGGATTGACAGTAATAGAAACAACCCTTTCAGTATATAATTACACAAGTAAATGGATAAATTCAAATTAATTCTTTTTTTTATTTATTTTATAATTTTTAAAAAATTTAAAGTAATTAATTTTTTTTCAACTTTTTATTTCTATTATTTAATAAATATTATTTGAAAATTTTTTAAAATAGTTTATAATAATTTGACTCCCAATTCTTTGTTTACTTGGCTACGTACTATTGTATCCAACAGAATAGCCCGCAGCGCAAAGGAATGGTGTCAAACATTCGAAAACTACAATTCAGGTACATACAAGTAAAAAAAATTTCAAATCTTTTCATTTTTTATCAACATTTTCATATTTTTATTTTATTCTTGAAATTTTTTAATTTTTTTTTTTTTTGTTAGTAATGAATGGATGATATTGGATGCAAATAATTTTGCGCAAAAACAAAATTACTTTTTTGTTTTGGATCAAATGCCAGGTCTCATTCATTACCAAGACTTGTCCAACGTTTTGAATTCTCCTCCTTTTTACTTCCCTTCATTCAATATCCCTTACTTCCCTAACATTTACAATTATTCCGGCACTTTACAAATGTACCAACAAAATGGAGATGCTTATTCTTGTAAATAAAATTTTTTTTTATTAAAAATTTTTTATTTAATATTTTTTTATTTAACATTTTTTATCTTTTATTTTTTTAAATAATTTTTTTTTTGAAAAGGGACAAATTGCCCTCGTGCTCAAATTTTTAGAAGAAACGAAACCCAAACTAATTCCGTTGACGATCTCAAAGATTTGGTTAAAAAACTTTTTTCTTTTTGCATTCCCTTCTATGATTAATAACTAACACCTAAATTTTCTATTCAATAGATGCAGTACAACAACTACAAGTTTGATCCTTTGTCTCAAGGAGATCCAGGTAATGCTGTTTCCTCAAGATTCGATTTAGAACCAGATGGGAATGGAATGGCAGTAGGAGGAATAGACTCCAAGTAAATATCCAAAAAAAATTTTTTTTACATTTAGAAATTTTTTTAGTTTCTTCTTAATTTTTTTTTTCATTTATTATTTTATTATCGATAATATTTTGTTTTTTTTAAAAAACAAAAGAGTGTCTTCCATTAACTTTTCTTCAAATACTGCCAAGACTTATGCGATTAGTGGTCCAACTCATCAAACTCAAACACCTTTTGTTTGGTCTAAGACCAATTTCACTGATCCTCACTACGGACAACCCGATATTTGGAATTTTAATTACGAAATTCAATCTTTTTAAATTTTTTAAAGACTTTCTTGCAAAATTTAAATTTTTTTTTTGGGGAATCTGACTTTAGTTCCGATTTTTGAAGTTTATATTTTGAAAATATTGATTTAAAGAATCATATAGAATCTGAAGAATAGTTAAATTTCCAAGAATTCAAAGTTTATTTCTCTGAAATTCATTTAAAAAATATAAAATAAAAATTATAAAAAAAAAAAATTGTGAGATCATAATGAATAGAATTCCTTCTCTAAAAGATTTATCCTTTGATAATATTGTAAAAAAATTGGTTGATGAGAAAATATCCCTGAATGGAATCTTACCTCAAATGAGAAATCAAATTTTCTCTTTGATTTTAGAAAAAAAGATATTGGAAAACAAGATAATTAATCTTTTCAATGAAATTGAAGAATTGGGTATATAAAAATCTTTTTAATTTTAAAGGCAATCAAAAATATTTAGGACAAATTTATTCAAAAACAAAATTTTATATTATCCATCTGACTAAATTATAGATTTTTTTTGATAACGTTCCTCATTTCATTGTCTTCAATAATTTATATATCACAAAGAAATTTTAAATTTTATTTGTATTGAAATTTAAAAATTTAATAATTTAAATTGTTCCCTTTTTCTCTATACTATTCATCTCTGATCATTTTTCATTGTTTGAGATAGATTTGGATGGAAAGATCTGGATAGAATTTGATTCAGAAACATGGGGAGAGTTCAAAAATCTCAAAAAACTTTGCTTATCAAGAACCCAAATTACTAATGAAATGCTCCTGTTGTTCTGCAAGAACAATCCTCAGATTCAAGAGATACAGATCAACGATTGCAAGAATATCAACACCATTGCTCCCATCTGCGAGAATTGCCCAAACTTAAAAAGGCTTTGGATTCAAGGTATAGGAAAAAGATAAAAAAATAATCGAAATTCAAAATTGAATTTTATTTTAAAATAAAATCATCAAAAAATAAATAAAAATAAATAAATATATATTTTTGAATATCAAAAAAAATCATTTGTTATCATTTAATTTTACAGTCGTTTTCTTTTCATTAAAATTTTTATTTATTACTTTGTTAGGAACGACAGTGTTAAACCCAGAAGAGGGAAAACTTTTTAAAGGGCTCAAAGAATTGGAATTCCTAGGAGTGGGATTCTGGAGAATCAAGAAGAAATTCTACGAGGAGCTGATCAACTGCTCTGAACTCAAAAACCTCCGCTTTCTTTCTCTTCAGGACTCCATTCATCTCGACGATCAACTTTTCATTGATTTGTTAGGAGATAAAGAACTTGAAAGTCTTGATTTGACAGACTGCAAAAGAATAGGTAAAAAAAAATTTGTTATTTTTGATAAAAAAAAAATTCAAAAAAAATTTTCTTTTTGCAAAAAAATATTCAAAAAACTATTTTAATTTAAAATCTGAAATTTATTTTTTTCAGGATCCAAAGCATTAGATTTTTTATCAACTTCTAAAACATCTAAAACAATAAAGTTTCTCAAACTTTCAGGAGTGGTTTTCGCAGAAGAAAGTAGCTTCGAGAAGATCTCAGAGTGTCCTAACCTTCAAAAGGTGATTTTCCCCAAACAAATCAACGAGAAGTCAATCTTCAATTTTTTAAAGAAGAGAAAAAATGAGATCACTTTTGTTGACTTTAAGTTTAACAATAATATCAACTCTGATTTGTTTCAAAAATTAAGTGATGAAAACATAATAATGAAAAATTTGGAAGGGTTGAATTTAATGGTTAAAAAAAAAAATCGATCTTTTATTTTTCTTTTAGAAAAAAATTTCTCATCTTCTATTTTAGGGTTGTGTTAACTTAGATGAGAAAGCAACATCTTTTTTCCCAAAATTGTTCCCTTCTTTGATCAATGACAACTGTTTCCTTAACATTTCCAAATGTAATGACCTCAAAGACTTGTGTGCTTATGATTGCATGAACTTTACTGATGATGCTGTCAAGTTTCTTTCTAACTGTCCCAATTTAAATTCTTTGATTTTATCTGGTAAAAAAAAAAACAAAAAAAAAAAAATTTTAAAACCTATTTTTTCTTTTAGGAAATCTGAATATCACAAACTCTGCTTTGGAAAAATTACCACAACTTTGTGATCTTAGTACTCTCGATATCTCCTGTATAAAACTAAACAACGGGATGATAGATTATCTCCACAAGTTCCAGAACCTGAACGTTCTTATTCTCAGCGACTGTAAACATATTAATGAAGAGGGGATAGAAAAGATCCTCCTTACTTTGCCCAACTTGAAGTTATTGGATGTCACTTTGAATGCTCAATTTGACAAAAATACTAGTGAGATGAGAAACTCAAAGATTAATGAGATAAACAAAAAGTTTTCCAAAATAAAAATTCATTATTGAAGAAAAGATGAAAAAGAATGAAATAAATTTGTAATAAAAATTCATCTCCATTTTTGTTGATAATTTTTATTTCATATAATCCAATCCAAACAATCTTCTAAACTGCTCATAAAATACTATTTTTTTTTTAAAGAAAAATAGTTGGAATAAATAAAACAAAAATAAAATAAGAAAAAATACCAAATAAAAAAGCAGCATGAGTTCCACTTCTGATGTAGTTGGGCCAGAAACCCTTGTAAACAGCAAATAATCCCTCATTAGAAACAGTTCTGTACAAACAATTCAAAACAGAAGAATAATCTCCTTTCAAACCAACCTTGTTATTCATTATTCTCGATTTAGCAACATCCACAGGATGTACCATGAATACAGTAACGAAAGCGGTAACCATAGATCCTACCAAATGTGTTATAATGTTTTCTTCTTTTTGTGTATAATTTAAGACTGTTTCTTTTACTTTAGGATATGTTGAAAGTTGTACCATAGCCCAATAAGCAGATCTAAAAAAATAAAAAATAAAAAATAAAAAATAAAAAATAAAAAATAAAAAATAAAAAATAAAAAATAAAAAATAAAAA
>JAMYWO010000174.1:0-11308 GCA_024220525.1 Cochliopodium minus
GAAGTAAAAGTATATAAATAAAAAGAAAATATAAAGTAAAAGTATATAAATAAAAGAAAATATGAAGTAAAAGTATATAAATAAAAAGAAAATATAAAGTAAAAGTATATAAATAAAAGAAAATATGAAGTAAAAGTATAAGAGTAAAAATATTGAAATATCTAATGTTACCTCCCACTCTCAAAACACAACGAACTCCATAATCCACTGCATATGCTATTTTAAACAAAGTATTAAAAAAGATAACAATAAAATAATAAAATAAATTAAAATATCAAAGATTGAGTAATGAAGAAATTAAATAAAATAATTAAATATTAAGATTGCAGTATTGAAGAAGTTAACTGATACAATTAAATATTGAGATTTCAGTATTGAAGAAGTTAACTGATATAATTAAATATTAAGAGATTGATAATAAATAATATATAAGATTACAAGTATTGAAGAATAAGGTTATTAAAGATTACAATATTGAAGAAAGAGAGAAGAGTTTTGATAAGAGGAGGGAATGGAAAAAGAATTTCCGGGCCATTTTTCTAAATATGCTAAAAATATATATATACATGCCACCCAATGTACCACCAATCCCAACATCACTATCAATTGTCCCAGTCTTATCCATGACACAAACCTTTAAAAAAATAAAATTTAAATAATAATAGAATATTTATATAAATATATTAATATATATATTAATATATTTATAAAATATAAAATATAAATATATTAATATATTAATAAAATATAAAATATAAATATATTAATATATTAATAAAATATAAATGTTACATTAATGAAGAAATACCTTATAGTGTTGTGTCTCCAAGATTGGAATATTTCAGAGAAATGAAATAAACGTAAAAAAATTAAAACTCTGGGAATTGAATGCACCCATGTAAATAATCCTATCAAACTTAAAGGACAAGATATGGAAGCCATCAAATCTACAACAAACCTGTTGAACAAAAGAAATGAATTTGAAATTTTAATTAAAAAAAAAAAGAAATTACCAAGTTCTCAAATAATTTTTGGCAATCAGCCTTTTGTTTTTGATCAAGAAACCATCAAGATAATAAAAAGTGTGAAATCTTAAAAAAATGTCGCACAAAAAGAAAAAGTCTCCAATAAAATCGAATGCCAACAAAATATATGTTGATTCATTTCTTTTCCATGAATCTCTGAAACATAATCTCAATGGAACTACAACACAATTGTAAATAGTGAAAATCCTGAAAAAATAAAAGGAAGAATGATAAATATGAAAATAAATTTAAAGATTTTACATTATAATCATATTCCACCACAATCTCCTTTCTCTTCTAAAAGGATCCCTCAATCTAAATTTAAATATATTAAATATTAGCTAAGTAACGGAGGAAAAATATTTATTTTTACCTTTGTAAAAAGGATTTCTTGTACTTTTCTTTATCTTTTTTGATCTTCTCTTCCTCTATCGATTTTTACAATATAAAATATTTAAAAACTTTTATCTCTTTACTTTGTTTGACATAAGAATCTATATCTATAGTTTCCAAATTGTTTGCATTTATTTTGAAATCCTGTGGTATAGGTAGATATCTGCTCTTTGTTGTTTTTTGAATTAATTCAAATTCAAGAATATCATTCTTCATTTTTTTTTTTTTTATAAATTATTTTTGTAAATTTCACAAATTTTGTCACCCAATTTTCAACACCAATTTCAAAAAGAGGAAGAAAAAGGAGATGAGAAATAAAATAAAATTTAATTAATTAGTTGAAGTCTTATTTTTTCTTCTCTAGCACAGAGAGGATGGATTTAAGAAGGTTTTGATCATTAGGGCCATTCTAAAGAAAAAATGAGTATAAAGTCAAAGAAAAAAAAAGAAAAATGGCTTTTTACAAGATTCTCTTTAAAATTGGGAATTCTGACAGACAATTCTTCCTTGATTTTTTCCAAAAGATTAGGAGGTTTATAAGGTTGATTAAAAAAGAGTTGATTAGAAGCAGAAATGTTGGAATAGTCCACCACGCTGATTTGTTGGATAAACTTGTCAAAATCTTGTTTACGTTTTTTCAAAATAGATTCATTGGCAAATTGCAAATAAACTTCTTTTTCTTCGAAAAATACTCCATTTGATAAATTTTGAATTATTTTCGAAATGAGCATCAGAATACGTGATTGATTTGGTGCCAATGTTGTTCCTTGTGGAAGTAACCCAAAAGTATGTGGTGCTACGATCGCAGGGCAAATGAATCTCAGAAATATGTATCTTTTTTTCAAAAAAATAAAAATAAAAATAAAAATAAAAATAAAAATAAAAATAAAATAAAAATGAAAATGAGAATAAAATAAATTTTATATAAATTAATTAATAATTAATTTTATATAAATTAATTAATAATTAAATAAAATGAAATACCCTCCAACAGCAGAAGAACCACTTTTATTGTATTTGGTGATAACGTTGATGTACAGAGTTTCACAAATTTGACGAATGGTGAAAGGAACAGAGTCAATAGAGTTGAAAATAAAAGTTAAAAATTGATTAGTCAACATATCTATAATGTGTTGATTTTCTTGTATCGTTTTTTCGTCCAATGTCGCCTTACGTGGATCTTTAAATAATAAAAAATAAAAAATGAAAAAGTAAAAAAGTAAAAATTAAAAAAATTAAAAAAAATAAACACATTTGAATGTGGAAGAAAATAACAGAATAATTTTACCCAATTCAATGACTTGATCAGTTTTGAGGATGAGGGACATAGGATCTTTCAAAGAAGCAAAAAGAAAAGGTATTCCAACAAAATTTGTGAAATTTTTCATCAGTTTCGTTGCTAACGTATTTCCTCTAAAAAGTGTTCCTATAAAAGAATATATTATAAAAGATTCGTTATAAAAATTAAATATTTTTTAATTTACTTAATTTTTCATTATTTAATTTTTTAAAATTTTTTTATATTTTAATTAAAAACGTACCAGAGGAACTGGACTTTGCAACTTCTTTTTTCACAAAAAATTTTACAAGATCAATCGTTTTTCCATGTAAATCAAACAATCTACCATCAAAAAAAAAAATAAAAAATTAATTAAAAATAAAAAAAAAAAGGAAAATAACCTTAATAAATTATTTGCAAGTTCATCACTTCCCGCTCCAACTGCATCCGATATCTCACGCAGAAAACAGCAATCACGTTGTAATAAAAGATCAAGAAGAGGATTACTTTTTCAAAAAAAATTATTTTTAAAAAACAAAAAGAAAATAAAATGTGGAATAAAAAAAAAAAGTTCACAAAATTTTTCAAATCAATAAAAAATAATAATTTTAAAATTCTTATATTTTTTTCGTAGCCTTTCCTCAAACAAATCAAAAATAAAAATAAATTTTGTTCTGTCCCAGGTAGATTAAATCAAGATCAAAAAAAAAAAATAAAGAAAAGAAAAAATAAAGAAAAGAAATAATAAAGAAAAGAAATAATAAAGAAAAGAAATTAATAAAGAAAGAAAAAATAAAGAAAAGAAATTAATAAAGAAAGAAAAAAAATAAAGAAAAGAATTAAACCTTTTTTCAGTGGGGGTATTTTTTTGTAGTTTTTTATCAATGGAAGGTTTGATGAGAGTACAGGTGTTACAAAAAAGGATTCCATTAACTAATGAATAATTTTCTTTTTCCATTTCACTTTCCAAAGAAATTCCACATTTTGAACAAACGCAACATGCTGCGTGATAATTGTCTCCACTTTTACTTTCTATCGTTTCTCCTTCTATTGGACTGAAACAGATCAAACCTTTAACAAAAACAAAAAAAAATTAATCTTTTTCCGTGAAAATTTTGAAAATTATTTATTTTGATACATTAATTTGAAAATTATTTATTTTGATACATTAATTTGAAAATTATTTATTTTTATACAATATTTTTAAAAATTATTTATTTTGATACATTAATTTGAAAATTATTTATTTTGATACATTAATTTAAAAATTATTTATTTTGATACATTAATTTAAAAATTATTTAAAAGTGTTCAATAAAAAATTGTTTCAATAAGTTAAAAAATTATTTGTTTTTATAATTTAATTAAATATGTTAATTTTAAAAAAATTAATTATTTAAATATGTTAGTTTTTAAAAAATTGATTATTTAAATGTGTTAGTTTTTAAAAAATTGATTATTCAAATGTGTTAGTTTTTAAAAAAATGTTAAATTTAAAAAACTAATAACTGATTATATTTTTTAATGAAAAAAAAAAGAGGTACATCTAACTCCATACAATTTCGAGTAGTCAGCAACACATAAAATGAGAGCATTTTGTTCCATGTAACCATACTTTAAATTTCTTGGACAAAGTGTACATTTCCTTTTTTTTGTAAAAAAATTTTGATATTTTTTCTTATTTACTTTTTATTAATTATTATTGTTGTTATTTTTATATCATTTCAATTTTTTTAAAAAAATACCAGAATTTTTTTTCTTAAATAAAATTATTTCATTTATTATTATTTAATTCATTTTATTATTTAATTTATTTAATTTGTTTTATTATTTAAATTGTTTTTTTTTTAATTATATTTTATTATTTAATTTATTTTATTATTTAATTTATTTCTTATTTAATTTATTTTCTTGTTCAATTTATTTTCTTATTTAAATTATTTTTTATTATATTTTAAATTTAGGTATCAATTTTTTTTTTAAAAAAAGAGAATTATACATGCAATCAACATGAAAGAGATACTTGGAGGTGGTGGCGCAAATTTCGTCATTCATAAGTGGCTTGTTACACTCATTACACTTGTAAACAGGATTTTCGGTGTTATAATTTTCTCCTTTAAATAATAAATATATAAAATAAAAATTAAATTTAAAATAAAAAAATAAAAAATAAAATAAAAAATTGTTGAAATAAAATAAAATAAAATAAATAAAATAAAATAAAAATAAAAATAAAAATAAATTAAAAAAAAAATCTAATTTGAAGAAATAAATAAATTAAAAATTTAAAAGAGAAAAAGGAAATAGAAACCTTTAGGGTTAAGGGGAGACTGTAAATGATCAGGAGGTAAACGCTCAAGAAAGGATTTGGAATCGAAAGTGAAGGGGACAGGTGTTTTGAAATTGGCAACAACTTGACGAGTGAGAAGATCAGTTGAGGAGACTTTTATTGGAGGAGATATGTTTCTTTCAAATACTTCCACAAAATTCTCCATTAAAAATTGCACTCCTCCATAGATGCTCTCATAATCAAAATTTCTCCCTTTTTTCAAATGAATTAAAAAAAAATGATAAAAATAAATGACTTAATGCGACACATTTAAAAATTGTTTAAAAAAAAATTTAAAAAAAAAAGTATCTTTTAAAATAAATAGGATATATTTTAAAATAAATAGGATATATTTTAAATAAAAAGGAATTCCTTTTTCTAATATAAAATTCATTTCTTAAAAATAATTTAAAATTCATTTCTTAAAATTTTTGAAATGTAAATTTTTTTTTTTTAAAAGATTAAAATTGATTTCTGATTATGAAAAATTAATTTTTGAAATAAAAACAATGAAAGTTCAAAAAAAAGAGTACCCATGTGATTCTCCTTGGTACGAGGTTCAGGGCAAAGGATACCACAACCCAAAGAAATAGCAAGAGAATTGGAATCAATTTTGTTTTTTTCTTTATGAAGAAGGAGAAGTGAAAAAAAATCAAACAAATAAATCAACAAATCATATCTGTATCCCTGTAATTTCCTCAATATTTCCTTTTTTTAAAAAAAAAAAATTTAAAACAAACCAAGATTAAAGATGAATTAATTGGATTATTTAAATAAAGATAAATGTGTTAATTAAAGATAAATTAAATAAAAAAAAGAAAATAATGATGAATTTAAAGATTAATTTTAAAAGATAAATGAACAAATGATTAATATTGAGATAAATGAATTTAAAAAGATTAAGATTTAAAGATTAATGAATTTTAAAAGATAAATGAACAATTGATTAATATTGAGATAAATGAATTTAAAAAAAAGATAAAGATTTAAAGATGAATGAATTTAAAAAGATTTAAATCAAAAGATAAATGAATTTAAAAAGATTAAGATTTAAAGATAAATGAATTTAAAAAAAGAGGGAGAGATACATTGATCTTTTTTGATTTGGCAGAAACAGAGTCTTGAGATTTGATGACAAGGGTGATGGGATGAAATAAATCATAAGAAACAACAGGATCAGGTAAAGAACGAATGAAATTTTTCAAAACTTCACCAACCGTATCTGTTGCATAATCTGTCACATGTATCATTGCTCCTCTGTTTATTGATTCTATCACAAAATTACTTTCATTATTTTCATTTTCTTTTATCATTATTCTTGATATGTCCAATCCAAATTGTTTTATGTTTTCTACCAATGTTGTCACCAACTCTATTATCTCCAACCTAAATTTTATTTAATATTTCATACGAATTTATTAAAACAAATAAAACAAAAATAAAAATAAATAAAAAATAAATTATCAATAAAAAAATGAAAAATAAAATAAAAATTCATGATTAAAAAAATAATTTTTTTTCTTTAATAAAATCAATTTTTTATTATTTTTTATTAACAATATTAAAATAAAAAATAATTAGCAATTATTTTCTGCGAAAAATGTTTTTTTACCCATCATTCTCTTTTTTCTTCATGAGGACATCAAGAGAGACACCAAAGTACTTGGTTTTGAAAACGTTATTAATGGAACTTTTCAAAGACAAAATCCAACGAGTTCTAGAGTTTTCCACTTCTGCATCCATTTTCATCTTTTCTTCATCATGTATTAAATCAAAAGATACTTCGTTTTCAAATTCCTATTTCAAACAAAAATTTTTAAAAAATATTAATAATGATAATTTAAAATAAATAAATAAAAATCAAGAAATAAATTATAAGAAAAAATTTTACTTCAATCTGTAATTTCTCAACGTAATATTTTTTACGGAAACTATATTTGTTGGGGACGGACTTGTTGGGTTCAGCAGAAATGAGGATGTCATTAAATAACCACCAATAAGTCGGGATTTTTTTTTTCCCTTTTAACTCGTGCAACAGACCTCTTTGTAACAAAATTCTTCCTGGTACTGCCAATTTTTCCTAATTTATAAAATTTTTTTTGATATTATTTTGAATCTATAATTAGATAATATATATTATAAGATTATAAATAATTATAATATAATTCAAAATATAAAAAATATATTATAAATATAAAATTAAAATCTTCAAAGATATAGAAAGGATATTTAAAAAAATAAATTTCAGAAAAAATTATGGAAAGATAATTACTGTCAAACCAGTGATCTCAGTGGATAACTTTTCAATTTCAGACATGGATCTACTCTCACCAGTTTGTTCCTTTAATTCACCAAGTTCAAAGATTGCTTTTTCAAGATATTGATAATCAGGATCAGAAGATTCTGTCACCTTTTTCAATTCTTCCAATTCTATTTGATATTGAGTGATTCTATTAAGAGGAAAAGTCAACAAAATATCAAAAGGAATTCCGGGACAATGATTGCAATTTTCCTTTCCATTTTCCAAGAATTCAGTGAACCAGGTGTTCTTTTTCAATTCAGAAACTTCTATTCTCGCATTTCTCCAATTATTCAGATAATAGGAATAAATTCTCAAATTCGGAATCTTGAGATAAAAATAAGATTTAATTTAAGATTATTTTATAATAATTAGAAGAATAAAAAAATTTTAAATAGAAAAAGCAAAAGAAAATTTTTTTTTTTTTTTTACCAAATTCCAAAAGAGTGTTCCAACCAAACAATATTGAGGTTTTTTCTTCAGAATGAAAATTTCTTTAACAATGGTGTTGTGCAATTTCCAAATTTGTTCAATATTTGCAAATAAATTCAAAACAGAGAGTGGTTTGAGACTCTTGGATGATTTGATTTTCTTTTTTTCAAAATTAAGATTTCCCACACTCAATCTTTCTTTATAAGTTTTGCAAATAGAAAAGAGTTTGCTTATATAATCGGTCTCTGAGGAGATGATCCTGGCAAGGATTTCTATTCTTTGATGAATGAATTGATTTGATCCAGTAGAATTGGTTTCTTTGACTATAGGAGATATAGTCCATTGATTATTAATATCCTTTGTCAAAGTCAATCTTCTTTTATTCACGTAGACAATGATTTTGTTAGTATTTGTTTTTATTGCCTCATTTTTGTTTTCTTTCAATTTATCTATTTCATCAAATAATTGTGGAGAGGAAGATAGACTATAGGGGTTTTGTATTTCATCATTTACTGTATTTTCATCTATATTCTCTTCTATCTGAGAATTTTCATTTGAGGGATTGTTCCCTTTGTTATTCTCATACGTATCATAATGAGAAAATTCTTGTAATTTATTTTCTATTGATGAAAAAATGGATTGATCATCCAACTCTTCTGTTTTTAAGTCTTCATTGAATTCCATACTGGCTTTCCTCGAATTTATTGACTCGATCAATTTTAATACTTCACTGACTTCTTGTTCATTAAAAGAGATGCTAATAAGGGATTCCTTGATTATATTCAAGACAGAATTCATATTTCTTTTGAATATTTTTTAAAAAGAATAGTATTAATATTTTTTTTTTATTTTCAAATGAATTTTAAGTTCTTGGATTGAAATAAACTGCTTTGAAAACATCAATGATGGTTCTGAATTTCTTTCCAAAATAAAAAAAAAAATCGAACTTCAAAAATGAATAATAAAGATGGTATATTGATTTATTGGGAGAAACAAGAGGTATTTATTTATTTCTATTTTATTTTTTCACATTAAATAAATTCAAGGCTGGATTATGTGGAGTTCATTGTGTAAACAGTAATCTTTTTTTGATCATAATAAAGTTTTATTTTAAAAAATATTTAAAATGAAAATAGCCCTTTTACAAGGTCCTTATGTAACCGAAATTGAATTAGCTCAAATAGCTTTGAAATTGGACGTAAAAATTATCAATTAAAAATGAATATAAAATGTTTATTTCTTAAAAAAGGATAATGAAAAATTGTTGATGAGAGAAAATGGGACAGAATCTGAAGATTTTCTAAAATTCATGGCAGAAGAAAGTGGAAACGTTGCATTAGATGGGAATTATAGTATTCAGGTATTATCGGAAGCATTAAAAGTATGGGATCTAAATTGTATTTCAATCACTTCAAAAGAAGAATTCACCAAAGATATAAAACAAAATCCCTCCAAACAACAAGGATTTATTTGCAATCTTGTAAACTTTTGTTTTCAATTTAATTTTTTAATCCCCTTTTTTATACCTCCATAAACAAATAGGCTGCTCATTGGTTCACAGTCAGAAAGATTGAGGGTCATTGGTGGAATCTTAATAGTCTTTCGGAAGAAGGTATGATGTCTATTTTTTTATTTCATGGAAACATATTTTTAACGAGGAAAAAAAAAACTAACATCCATATTGTTATTTTCATTTGGTGTATACAATTGGAATCGCAATTACATATTTATTATTTTTAATGATTATTATGAAAGGACCTACTTATGTTGGTGAACTTTATTTGACTGCAATGCTTGATACATTAGTTCTTGAGGGATATTCTATTTTTGTTGGTAAGAAAATCAAAATTTGATTCTTGATTTGGTTTTTATCCAAAATTAGAGATGACCCTAATTATTATAATTCACTTAATTCTTTTTTTTTCCAAATTTGATTAAAAGTACAAGGAAATTTTCCACAAACTAATTCTAGTCTTTCAAATTCATTTACGATGGGGAGAGGGAAATGGCTAAACAGATTTCCTCCTGGTCAAAAACAGCAACCAAAGAATAATCCTTTTTCCACTCCTGGACACCGATTGGGAGGAGATAATGATAATAACAATGGTGGTGGTGAAAATATGACAGATGAAGATATTGAATTCCAAAAAATCTTGGAATTATCCATGCAAACTGCCAAAGAAGAAAAACTTTTGAAAATTAAAGATGAACCGGAAAAAGGTATTAATTCTTTTATTTATTTTTTATTATTATTTTTTATTCATTTGTTTTATTTCTTTTATTTCTTTTTATTTTTATTCAAAAAGGTAAGGATGTCACTGAACTCTCCATACAAACACCACTCGGTAATTTCAAACGCAGATTTCTAAAAACAGACAAAACGGAAATATTGTATTCTTATTTGGAGGCTAACGGGATTGATTTCAATATGTACAAGATCTCCATCAATTTTTCAAATGATGTTATTGATCGCGAAAAAACTTTTGAAGAGTCCAAGTTACATCCTAGATCCGCTTTGATTGTCAAAAAGAACTAAAAAAAAATTAAAATTATCTTTTTCTGAAAATATTTGTCTTCATCTGGAATATGGTAATAAAATAATTTTCACAACATTAATCACAAATAATAGTTTGAACAAGAATAAGGAGAAGATATTAAATTTTCGGTCAATTTTATGTAAAAAATAAAAAAAAATCACAAAATAAAAAAAATTGTAACTTGAAATGCACTTTAATGATAATATAAATTCTTTGAGATTTCATTCCAATCGCACACGCCTATTTGTTGCCACCACAAAAGGATTTGCAATAATAGATTTGTCGAATAAGAAAGAAAAATTGGCAGATACAAGAAAAATAATCAATAAAGGGATCTCTATTGTTGCCCAGATGGGAACTACAGATAGAATGGGATTGGTGGGTGGCCCTATAGAGCCTTATGAAGGAGGAAGTTTTATTGGATGGGATGATAGGTGAGTTTTATTGTTACTCTTTCCTATAATTTAGCCTTTTTTTTAAAAAAATATTCTTACAAAATTAATTCACATTTTTAGGCATTCTGAACATGAATTTGCCAATCTTAAAAGTATTAATGATAAAATCACTGATATGAAAATCGAAAATGAAAAGTAAAAGATATGTTTTTCCCTTTATTTTTTTTATTTCTAATAAAATCTAGATTGTACTTAGGTGTGGTTGATAAATTGTACATTTATCAATTTCCCTCAATGAAAGAATCTTTGGAGGGTATTTTTTTTACTTTTGTTTGATTGAAATTTAATTAAATATTTAATAATTACTCTTTCCATTTAGTTTCATTTTATAACACTGAAAATGAAAGAGGCACATTTGACGTAAAAGCAGAAGGGAAAAGAGAGATATTTTCCTATCTTTATTCCAAAAATAGTTTTCGTGTTTATGATCTCGTATCTCAACAAAGGTATTCTTTTTTAATTTTATATTTTTTATTTTTTTATTTTATTTTTTATTTTTTATTTTTTATTTTTATTTTTATTTTTATTTTTATTTTTTATTTTTTATTTTTTATTTTTT
>JAMYWO010000174.1:11746-30097 GCA_024220525.1 Cochliopodium minus
TTCAAACCTGTAAATGGTACTTTTCCTTCCCTTATCAACAAAGCAACCAAAAAAAGACTCATCGAGAAAAAAGAAAAGTCATTAACCCATTATCCCCATTTGGAGACGAACCAGGGTCTTCATACCCTCTTTAACAATGGAGACTCGTAACCCTTGAATAGACATTAATAATAATAAAGGAATCTTTTTCTTCAAAACAAACTATCTTTGGAAAATCCAGAGTGTTGGTAGAGAATACTGGTAAAAATTGATAAAAGCAGGAATGGAAAGTAACAAAAACTTTAAAGTTGAATGAAAGGGCGAAAGAAAAACTTATTAAGTATTACAAATAACGTAATTAAAAAATAATTTAATCCTTTTCTTCAAAATCTTGAGAATTTCTTGCGCAGTGGGCCTATTGTTTGGGTCTTTGGACAAACAAGATTCGATCAAAGGATTTAGTCCTGTCATTTTCTTTTCTATTTCGTTGATGATCCACTTATGGTACTTAAATAAATAATCGTATACAGTTATTTTCAATAACTCTTCCTCTAAGAAGAAAGAGGATGACAAAATTTCTGCCAAACAACCCCAAAAGAATAAATGTCTGCCGAATAATCGTACAAATCGTTGATTAAAATTTGGAGTTTGAATGATTTTTGTAAAATTTAAAATAATGTGTATTAAATTTAACAAAAAAATGAAAAACCATTGTATTTTTTTGTAAACCTAACTTGATTTTGGGCTTCACATCTGTGACAATCTTGTGGTAACTGACTCCAAAGTCCCCAACAAGACACGTAAACTATTGTTTCATTAAATAAATTTTTTTAAGAAAAAAAAAAAAATACCCTTTCTTGAAAATGACAAAAATGTTTTCAGGTTTTATGTCGTTATGGATGATCCCGTTGGAGTGTAAAGACTGATTCCTTTCACTATTCCTTTGGCGTACCTGAGACTTATCATTGTGGGAGGTTTGAAGATTTGGTATGATGGCAGACAATGTTGTATCAGCCTTTTTTAAAAAAATTAAAATTTAAAAAAAGATTTAAATAATACAAAAATCAAGTAAGCTTCGTCTTCAACAGTGATAACATCCAAAAGTTTTACAATATGTTTGCTTTCAATGAAGAGTGCACTCTATTTCATTGACCAATCTTTCTTTTGGAAATCTTCTCTTATGTCCAATTTCTTTACTGCAACTTTCAGGTGGGAATAAGTTGATCTTTTGATAAAAAATAAATAAAAAAACAATTTAATTCCAAAATAATATTTGTTACGCTCTTTTTTCTGAAATTTCTAATTATTTTTTTAAAAAATTTTAAACATTTTTAAAATAATTTCTTAATTACGAAAGAAATTTTTACTAATTTTTCTCTTCTTGAGAATCATCAATTTCTTCAATTTTTCTCAAATAAAATTTTTGTATTCGGCAAACCACACGTTTTTGTGCCTTTGTTTACCCAACTTCAAAAGTTTAAAAAACTTGTTTGTTTGTTGGAAATGTATCTCTGTTAAAAAATTACAAATTGGCTTTCTGAAACTTGTTATTTCCAACAATTTAACGTTCTAAATGTTAAAATAATATTGAATATTAATAAAGGTATATTTATTATTAAATACTTTTAAATTTTATTTTTACTTTGATATAATTAGAGTTAGAAGAGATCCAACCCTTGAGTTGAGCAGCCTGCTTTCCGATCTTAGTGAGGGTATTCACATTGTGTTGGATAGAACTCCAGAAGAAATCTTGATGGTATTTAGTCACCTTCTTTTTGATTTTTTCTTTCATCTCGTTGAAAATTTCCTTCAAGTTCTTCTCTGTTATTTTCTCCTTAACTTCTTTCACCAAATGATCTTTTTTTGTTTAAAAAATAAAAAAAGGAACTGAATAAAATTTTAAAAAAAAAAAAATAAAATTATCAAATTTAAATTTTTAAAAAAAATAAATCAAAAATTTTTACTCAAAATTTCGACTAATCCATATTCCTTTTTCAATTCCATCAAGTTTAAGCTCTTTCTGACATTAAAAGTTTTGATCAAAAGTTGAGAAATGAGATTTTTCATGTAATCCAAATTAATCTCCTTTTCCATACTCTCAATCTTTTTCACCAAAAATTTTTTTGTTTCAACAATTTTTTGTTCTAAACTTATTTTTAAAATTGGATTAAATATTTTATTTTATTTTATTTTATTTTATTTTATTTTATTTTATTTTATTTTATTTTATTTTATTTCATTTTATTTTATTTTATTTTATTTTATTTTTTTACCTCATAAAATCAACAAAAAGAAGTCCGTCAGTGAGAAATTTTTCTTTCTCTAAAATATCAAAGAATTTATTGTGGATGGATCCCATGCTCTCAGCTCCCATTGAAAACAAACTATTCACAATTTCTCCGTTTAAAGAATTATTCGTTTTGCTGGAAAAAAAAATTTTTTTTTTTAATATAAAAATTAATTTTAATTAATAAAATAAAAAATATGTAAAAAGCGAACCTTTTAAAAGAATCAATGAGATCTTTGGAGTACTGGTCATCAAAGGCCCGAGAAAAAAAGGTGTAAATAGAAAACAAAGTGGCCTGTTTTTCGTGGATCTTTTCAAAGATGTGGCGAATCTTTTGATGCAAAGTGAAAGAGAAGAAGTTGTGGCATTTTTGTAAATTATCGTAGAAAGAATTTTCTTTTTTTTTGAAATCAAGGAATACGATGTCGTACACCCTTGGGAAGAATCCAAGAATTTTGGTTTCAATCATGGCTTTTGTCTTTTCCTTTTTTATGCAATTTCCCCAATTTGTTACTACCACCATCACTTTTTATAAAAACATTTAAATCACATAAAAAAAGAAATTAAAAAATATTTTAAATTCAAATAAAACAATAGAAACATTGAAAAAAAAATTAAAATATAATTACCAGACTTATTCTTAAAATTTTTGAGTTCATTAAATGTTTTCTCAAGACTTTCAGAAATACCAGGGTTTTGAGAGTTGATAACCAAGAAAATACCATCAGATTTCTTCACATTGAAGTAAGCCATCTTTCTTGATAATTCCCTATGATCATTAATGCCAGGTCCATCCAATAAATTTACATTCTGAATAAATTTGGAGGGAGTCAATATTTCTAGCATTCCGCTTGGGTTCTTCTCGAAGATCGCTCTCACTGATCTTCTCACTTCTTCTTTTGATACTTCTTCGTTCTCCTCTGTTTCATCTAATGTCTCATTTTCTTAAAAAAATATAATCAAAATGATTTTCATTTTAAAATAAAAAAATAATCAAAATATTGGACAACTTTGTTAGCGGATATTAATTTATAACTAACAAATTTTGAACTTTTGTAAAGTTTTGAACATCTCTATCAAAATATTGAAAATTTTTATTTAAAATTGAAAAATATATCATTTACCCTCAATGTTTATGATTTGGGGACTCTTTTTGGTATCATTTATTTTGGAGATGAGATCCTTCAGATCTGTGTTTCCCTTATCATTCTCGAGGAGGATATCTTGGAGGGATTCATCATTTCTTGTATTCACCAGACAATAATAGTTCTTATCATTCAATGAGAAAGTGATTCTGATGGATCCCAGAGTATTCATACACATTCCAGTTGGCAGCACCTTATATCCAATCAAAGCATTCAATAGTGTGCTCTTTCCCGAGTTTATCTCTCCTATTACTGTCACATTGATGAAGGTATTCATCTTCTCCTTTAATTCTATTAATTCTTCCTTGATTGGTTGCAAGATACACGAGGTGGATGGATTGATATCAATTGAATTTATCATCTTTGTGATCATATTAACCATTTGGGAGATGCGGCTCATCTTGTTTTCTATATTGCATACATAATATTTTATTGCCTCATCAAATTCATCTCTATTGCATTCCACCTTACATTTTTTTAAAAATTTATTTGTTCATTATTTTACATTTCTTACCTTTATTTCTTTTATGATTTTTTCTTTCACTTTCAATTCCAGCGGATCCTGCTTCAAGAATGTTTCCCAACCACTCTCGACTAGATTGTAAACCCTACTTTGCTTTTTGAAGATTAAATCGAAACAATTTTTTCTCAGATTGCAAATTTGCTCCACTTTAGTGACTAAATCTTGATAATCTTTGATGACAAGAGGGTAAAATGTATCAAGATAATCAATATCAATATCATAACTTTTCATTTTTTTTTTTTTTCAAAATGAAAATTCTTAAAATTAAATTAAATTAATAATTAAAAAAAAAAAAATGAATTTTTTGAGAACAAATTATTATACACCATTAGCCTCATCTATTACCATCTTGAGTGTAACTCAAATGGGAGTGTACATTTATTATGCAGTAACAGATTCGATCTCCAAATTGAATTTGAATTACTACAATTCCAATGTTCATGGTGAGTGGTCTTACTTTATATTGATCTCACATATCTCAATGGGAATTTTTCTTGCGATTTGTGGATTGATTGAACTTGGAATAATCATCAAGGCATTTTATCATCTCTATTGGAAAGAATATCATCTCTCAAATCTTCCCAATAACAATGATATTAATCCTATTGTTTCTCAAAAATTAAAATATATTTCCTGGATCTATTTTCTTTTCACATTCACTGGATTCAAATTTCTGATTATAATCTTGCACGCTATCCCAAACATCTTTACATTCAAAGAAAATAAACAAAGCGATTATATAATTCCCCATCTCTTCCTCTTTTTAACTAATGCCATTAACTTTCTTGCACTTATTTTTCTCCTTGGTGAAGAAAGAAATGATGAAAAAGATTTGAATATCTCAATAGATGGTGAATTAATAAATGTTTAAAAAATTTAAAATTTTTTTATTTTTTATAAAATAATAATAAAAAAAAAAATTAGAAATGAAAACTTTAAATCCAAGAAAATCATTCACTTCTTTGTGGATATCAATTTTAATTCTTGTAAATGTTCCAATGGTATTCTTTACTTTCTATGGGCAAAGAGATTTAAGATTTTTAATCAATGGGGACTACACTTTGCAATCAAAGTGGATAAATAAATTCTATATTGTTGTTGATTCAATTATGATGATTTATTGTTTGTTGGAATCCATTTTAATCACAAAGGCACTATATCATAAATAAAGAAAAGAAAAAAAATGACAAAATGAAATTTCAATCAGAAAGTGATTCTCTAGAAATTATTCATTCTCAATTTTTTGAAAATGAAAATGATTCATCCAATCATTATTTGAAGTTTCTTCAATTAATCCAAATTCTAATTTATCTCTCAGGTATAAAATTGGTTATTGCCATCATGCAATCTATTCCAAATAAAGAAAGTAAAGATGGGATACTTCCCTCTATCTTTTTAGTGATGTTCTCATTGGTTGGGTTTCTCTTTTACTTGTTCATCCTTTCCAAAGAATTGAAATTTAACTCCACCTACACTAAAAAGGGGTGTTGTACTTTTGATTTGAAGCTTAACAAATACTTGAAAATAAAAAATTGATAATTACAAATTATTTTTGTTTTGAACTCTTTCACTTCTTCTCTCTCAATAATATTCATTTGTAGCATTGAAAAGAAGATTTTGAGAGAAAGATTATTTTTTCTTTGGTTTTTTCTATAGAAATCTGTCTATAAAATTTATTTTAAATTTTTTTTGGTAAGAAATTCAATGAATTGCAAAGAAGAGGAAAACAATTTTTGAGATTTATTGTTTAAATGAAAGAGTTGTTCTAAAGAAAAGTGTTTGAGGTTTTTCTCAAAGTTTTCAAGTAAAAGATCCATATCTTTCAAAATATTTAGTGATTCTTCGTTAAGTTGGGAAGAAATGAAAGAAGAGTGTAACATTCTTTCTTTTTTTCCTTTTTCGCAAATTTCCAAAAAAGAATCCCACAAATTATTTTCAAATCCATAATTCCCTTTTATTTCTTTTAATGCTTCATAATCCATTTCCATTAACACACTATTTTTCTTTGCAACCAATTTCTTTTCTTTTAAATATATTAATCATTTTATTTAATTTTTGAAAAAGAAAATGTTTTACGAGAAAGGCCATCCTTTAACATTTTTGTGTTTCCAACCAAAGAGAATGCTCCTTCGATTAATACTGGCTTTTCTAAATTACTTTCAAATGAATAAATTAAAAAAATGAAAGAAAATAAAATAATAAAAATAAAAAAGAAATTGTTTATTATTATTTAGAAATAATTAGAAAAAAATAATTAAAATAAAATAATTAAAATAAAATAAAATAATTAAAATAAAATAATTAAAAGAAATTGTTTATTATTATTTAGAAATAATTAGAAAAAAATAATTAGAAAAAAATAATTAAAATAAAATAATTAAAATAAAAAAGAAATTGTTTATTATTATTTAGAAATAATTAGAAAAAAACCTGGTGATTTCAATTTCTCCATCAATGAGAAAATAAACAGAAGAAATAGTTTGATTTTCCCTGACAAGAGTTTTGTCAGTGTTGTAAATTTTGAAATCTTTAAACTTTTCAATGAAATGATTGCATTGTTTATCTGGATATTTTTCATATTCCAAAAACTTATTTTTAATTTTCCTTTTCATTTCTCTCGTTTTTGCTTAAAAATTTTTATTGAAAAAAGAATTAAGCAATAAATAAGAACATCAATAAAGAATTAAGCAATAAATAAGAATATTAATAAAGAATTAAGCAATAAAGAAGAACATTAATAAAGAATTAAGCATGAAATAAGAATATTAATAAATAAAGATAAATAAAAGATGAATAAAGTAAGAATAGATTAATAAAAAAATAATAAAGAATATAATCAAAATATTAATAATTATTTACCTATTGATTCTACATAGACTTTCATTTTAACAAAGTTTTTGATAACTAATTTCAAATAAAAAATAAAAATAAATAAAAAAAAAAATAAAAATAAAAATAAAATAAATATAAAATAAAAATAAAATGTAATATAATAAAATATAATAAAATATAATAAAATATGATAAAAATAAAATAAAATTAAATAACAAAAACAAATAAAATAAATTAAAAAAGGGGTAGAATAATATAGAAGAGTAGTGAGGTATTTTTTTACTTTCGATAAAAATTTTTTTATTGACAACAAAAAGTTCAGTAGGAGTGAGAGCTTCAACACTATATTTTCTTTTATTTTTATTTCCTCTTTTTTCTATCATAAATTCTTCCCCAAAAAAATTCCCCTCGTTCACCACTTGATATGTATTTATTCCATATTCACTTTTTTAAATGACAAAATAAAAAAATAAATAAAAAAGAAATTTAAAAAATAAAATTAAAATTATAATTTAAATTATAATTTAAATAAAATAAATATAAAAAATTTTAATTTGTAAAAACAAAAATTAATGAAAAAATTATTTTAAAAAAAAAAAAAAAAATTGAAATTTTACTCTTTGATAGCCAGGTCACCACGAATAACAAAATAAATATCATTACAAGCATCTCCATGCATGATAACAAAATCTCCTTCTTCGTGTATTTCCCTTTGAAGAAACGGAATTATCTTATCCCTAAATTCCACTTTTTTTTTGAATTATAATCAAAATAAAGAAAATAATCAAAATAAAGAAAATAATATTATAATCAAAATAAAGAAAATAATATTATAATCAAAATGAAGAAAATTTTTATTTTTTATTATCTATTTTAAATTACGATCGCTTTTGAAAAGAGGAATGTTATCAACCAAACATAAATGTATTTCAGCAATTATATCATTTTTTAATTTATGAGGAAACATTTCTAATATTGTTTTTTCTTCTGACAACACTCCTACAAAAATTTAATTATTATTTTTTAATTTTCAATAAAAATAATAAATAATAAATAATAAATAAATAATATAATTAGAATAATAAATAATAATTAGAATAATAAATAAATAATAATATAATTAGAATAATAAATAATAATAGAATCAATTTTAGAGGAAGAAATACCCTTGGAATATTCGCGAGAAATGAATTTTCGAAGACGACGGGTGAGGGGTTTGGTTAATTTTTTACGTTGACTGAAATGATTTAAACGTTGAATTTTAGAATCAAAAAGTTGTTTTTCAGGATCAAATTGATTCATCAAACTCACCACACTTCCTATTATCAATGCACTCAAAAATATTATTATTGGTCCTTCCATGTTTACTATCGCCTTTTCTTTGAAAATTTTTTTTATTTTTTTATTATTAATTTATTTATTTTTAATTTTTAATTTATTATTTTTTATTTTATAAATTGAATTTTAAAAGAATTTTTTATTTACCCAAAATGGTGACAGGAGGAGGAACACTTCCTTTATAAAGATAAATTAAAGTATAAAAAGAAAATATGAAGTAAAAGTATATAAATAAAAAGAAAATATAAAGTAAAAGTATATAAATAAAAAATAAAAAATAAAAAATAAAAAATAAAAATATAAAAAAAAGTAAATTATAAAATAATAATAAATTAAGAAAATGTTTATTAAAAAATTAAATTTTATGAAGATTTTAATTTTTTTTTGTTAACAAAAGGACTTCCTGACATGAGAAACTTGAAGGTGGACTACTGTACACTCAAACAAGGGGAATATTTAATGTTGGTTTCCGATGGAGTGTCAGACAACTTTGACCCCGAACAGCTCGGTTACTCCCCTTCTGAGATTGGAATTAAAGATGTCCAAGATGACAACTGGAAAATGGTTGACAAACGTAAAATAGTTTTTTTATTTTTTTATTTTTTTTTTATTAATTTTATTTATTTAGTTTTTTTTAATACTTTTTTATTTTTTATTTTTTATTTATTTTAGTTTTTTTTTTTAGTTTTTTTGAAATTTTCTCGTTTTTTATTTTTGTTTTTTAGTTGTAGCCATAGAAGCCAAAGCAAAGTGGTCCAACCATAAAATGGAAGAGGTTCTTAACAAAGCAACTTTTCCATTCATGTCCAAAAATTTAAGTAAAAAAATTTTTTTTATTTTTTTATTTTTTTTTATTTTTTTTTTTTTTTATTATTTAGTTGCACCCTCCAAAGTTTTGTCACACGCAATCGTGAGACACTGCACAGACAGTACCTACAACGGCAGAAACTGGATGGAGAACAACCCTACCCTGCCTCTCCCCATCGACTACAAGAACTACCCTGGCAAGATGGATCACACCTCAGTCGTAGTTATGAGATTAGATGAATCCTTTTCTTTCAAAAAATATTCAAAGAAAAATTTTTTCAATAACACTCACTTAAGAAGGAGTTACAACTTAAATCATAACAACAATTGATTTTTGTTGAGAGGATTTTTTCATCTTATAATTTGTTTTGATGGTGTTTTTTGTTTATTATTTTCTTTTTTTTATTTTATTTTATTATTAGAAAATTAAAAATTTGTTTAAATTATTAACACATTACTTGTTTGTAAACTATTGTTTTAATATTTAATTTATTAATCTCAAATTCATTCTCTCTTTTTCGTAGCTGACTTGTATCCTCAAAATCAATTTTCTGTAATGATCGTATGATTTAGAAATGGTTTCTACAGACAAAAATAATTCTTCCTCATCAATGTGATCACTAAAGTTCTTTAAAAGGATACTTATTTCGTCAATTTGTGAACCAATTAAATTTTTTCCTTTTATTCAAAAAAAAAAAAAAAAAAATAAAAAAAATTATTGTTGAAAAATAATCTTTGTTAAATTGTTTACTCAAAAGTTTCAATATGGCCAAGGCAGTTGTATATATTGAAATTTCACCTTCCACCACGAAACAATCCCAAACTCTGGCGGAAATATGTATGGGCAACCTCCTACTAAACATCGTCATGATCCAGTCAAAAAGATACAGGTCAGGAGAGACATTAATTCTTTTAAAATGATCATAGATGTCCGGCAAGTTTTCGCAGAACATCATCTCGAAGATTTTGATGTGTTTGAACATCTCAGGGAAGTTCATGTCGTAGATCGAGCTGAAAAGATGTGAGTTCATAAGGTTTGCGAAACAGACAAATGCATCGTAGGGACTTGTGTTCATTAATAACATTCCAGCCAAATAAGACATTCCTAAACAAAGAAGAGAATATAAAACTTTTTTAAAAAATTAATTATTTTTTGATATAAAAATTTTTTGAACTAAAAATCATTTTAATATTTATTTTTAAATCAAAATTTTTTTAAAACTAAATTATTTTTTTGTTGAAATAATCTATATTTTTTTTACCTTGAATATAACCCAATGATTTGTTATAAATAGCATACGCTCCAAGTATATGCTTCAAATCGAGAGTGAAGGGGTCAGTAGGCTCGAAAAAGACGCCGCACTCATGGAAAGTCCTAGGGAGATCGTGCTCGATCAACTTCAAGTTGAGCGTGTCAAAAGGAGACTCGCTTCTGATCCTCTTATTGATATCCTCCCTCCGAATCTCGAAACTGTCATGTTTACTATTGAAATTCTCAAAACTGTTGTGTGTGCTGTCACAAGGACTAAATCTATCGAAGCTTCCCTGACTACTCGGAGGAGATCCGAAACTGTCGAAACTTCCGTGGTTGTTCTTCGAAGTGATGTGCTCCACGTCTTTGTCAGTATCTTCGTTGATGTATTCAAGACCACTAATCTCCAAATCAACAACAACATTGCTGCTCTCTACAGTTGATCTCAAATTTTCTTTTTTTTTTATTTCAATGCTTTTTTTGTTTTTTTCAAACTTATTTTCTGATAGATTTTCTGATTTATTTTCTGATTTATTTTCTGATTTATTTTCTGTTTTATTTTCTGTTTTATTTTCCGATTTATTTTCCGATTTATTCTTCGATTTATTTTCCAATTTATTTTTCGATTTATTTTCGTTAGCGTCTTTGTTCACGTTTTCCCTTATTTCCAATGCTTCGTTACTTCTCGAAAGTTTTCTGTTGAATTCGTTTATTTTTTCATTTACGTCCATTTCTACATTTTTCGCTATTTCGAAATATTTCTTTGCTTCTTCTATGAATATTTCAAAATCTTTTTTTGTCAACCTAAGTTTATTTTTGATGGATTTCTCCCATACAATAGCTGTATAGAAAAGGAATGCTTTATTATTTTCTTAAAAAAAAAACAAAAAAAAATATACGTCTGATGGAAACAGGAATCCCTTTTCTTGCAAATGCTACTTTTTTGTTTGGATCAAATGTTTCCCAATTGGGAATTCTACAATTTTTTAATTTTTAATATTTTATTTTTTATTTCAAATTTTTATTTCAAATTTTTTTTTCATTTTTTATTTCAAATTTTTTGTATTCAGATTAATTTTTAATTCTTAATTTTTCTATTTATTAGTTTTTATTTTGAAAAATTGTTACATTTCTTCCAACCAATATCTTCTATCTTTTTCGCTAACTACAGGGCTTTTGTTGGGACTTTCCAAATATTTTAATAAATTTACGACTTTTTTATTCACCAAATTGGTAGATGATTTATGTCTAAACTGCAAACAAAAAATAAATAACAAAAGAAAAATTAAAATATTGAAAAAAATATTTAAAAAATTAAAATATTTAAAAAAAATCTTTTTTTTTTTTTTAACCAATGAAGATTCGTTATCGATTTCTTCTCGGATATTGTTTGGCAATTTCTTTTTGAGATCAAGAGTCAAATCTATGATTTCTTGCATTGAAACAGTAGCTTCTTTAACCCAATATTCCATCTGTTTGACTGTTGATAAATTAAAATATTTGAAAAAAAAATGTAAAAATTTTAAAATAATAATAATAAAATGAAAAATAAAAAATAATTTTTTTTTTATACTTTCATTTGTTAAATTTGATCCAAAATGTTCATTTAATTCTGTTCCAAAAAGGGCGAAATTGTGCATTGTTCTCAAACAAGTTGTATCTACCTCGTTTATTTTATGTTCGAGTATCTTCTGCCCGTTGCTGATCAATGTATTCATGGCGTGTTGATATTCATAGAATGAAACCATGATCTGATGAATATTATTGCTTGGAATTTTAACTGAAAATAAAGTGAATATATAATTTATATTTCAGTGAAATAATTAATATTTTACATAATTTATCAGTATTTCCCTTTGGCTTCAATATCCATGCCTTTTCACTTCCTTCTATCAATGGAGATGCAATCACAAAAGGTATATCTTTAATATTATTACAATTATCCGTGGAGATCTTTTTATCTTTCAACAATTTCTTTGATATTTGAAAGAGAAATGGGATATATAAAATTATTTATTGATTAAGTGAATTATGATCTCCATAATGTTTAATTTCAAACTAAAATTTGAATTTTTATTTATTTTTTTACATTGTATAAAATTTCATCTTCTCTTGAAGTGTTCGATTGGGGTTTATCGACCGAAAATAATGTGTATTCAACTTTATTATCGTTTGGATCATCTTTTACGTTCTTATTTCCCATTTTTTTTTTAAATATTTTCAAAAAAGCAAAATAAACTTCAATATCTCAGAAAATTTGAAGGGAAAATAATAAAATTTTGAAGAAAGGATCATTATCAAATTAAAAAGGGTTTTATTTATCATTCATTCCATTTTCTTTCTAAAAAAATAAATTATTGTGTATGTTTTCCTCAATGAATTAACGTGCTGTATATTGGATGACTATATAAAGAGAAATATTAGATTTGTTAAATAAATATTTGATTGGGGAAATATATTGGAAATGATTTTTACCATTTTTGGTTCTTTTTTTATACAATATTCTATGTCCACATTTCTTGCATCTGATAGGTTCATTTGGTTTGATATCATTTTCAGTTGCACATTCTGATTAAAAAATATGAAGGATAAGTAAATTAATTTAAAATGGGATATGATGTTTGTTAATGCATGATATAAAACCTCCACAAATGTAAATCATCTCTTTTCAATTTTTTTATTTTTATTTCATCTTTAAAAATATATAACTACATTTGTCAAGGTCTTTGAAAATTGGAATATTCCAATTTGAAAGATAAACATGATTTGAATCGAATGTCATTCTTTTATAATAAAAAAATGCAAAGTTCACCAAACCTTTGGTTAAAATAGAAATCCAAAAATATAAATTTGTTTGTGGAAAAAAAAAAAATGAATAAGAACAATATTTGTTCCGTATGCCACAAAGAAGATTCAATAAACAAGTTCGGATGCATAGAATTTCAGCCACAAGCTTGGAGACGGAATAAATGTAACATAATATATCAACATCTGAAGTGGTTTATATTGATAAATATACGAATATACTGCAGATGTATTTATTATAAAAAAATACGATTCAATAATTTTAACCTAATAGGTGTTAATTGTTTCCATGATGTGGAATTTCATTTGATCAAAAAATGCGATAAATGCAACCATGATAGTTGTATTTGCGATAGTGAAGGCTCATTGTTAAAAATAACATCAACGAAAAAGAATGAGGTGATAAATGAAATGATGATGGAGAAGAAAGAATCAAAGATCAATTCAATAAAGATGTCGAATGATAAAATAAAATCGAAAATAACGGAATCTAATAAATTATATGTATTGGGATTCGAATCCACAGAAACACATGGATCAGAAATGATAGATTCAGACAATTCAAGAAAATCATCGGAAGATTATTCCTCAAGGAGATCATCAGAACTGGATTATACAAGCGAAGACAACGGAGATTCAAAAACAACCAAGATTTTGAGAACGAAAACAAAAGAAAGCAATGATGAAGAAAGCAGTACAACAAGCGAGAACGGGGAAAATAAAAGTTTTAATAGAAGAAGCACGTTGACAAGATCTAAATTGAGCAAAGTAGAAGAATTAAAAAGTCTAAAGATGATACCTAGAAAAAGCAGCTTGGATAAAAGTTTTGTGGATGATGGATCTTTTTTTGAAGGACTAAAAAAGAAGAGGGACAGCAAACTGGAAAAGACGGGAGAACATGAACTTCTGGAGCAGCTTTATTACAATAAACTTAATGAGAAAGAGAGCAAGGAGAACAAAACATTGATGGAGACAAAAGCCTATCTGAACATGACAGACTTTTGGCAGCTCGAAGAGGAAAACCCTCTCAACTCTCAGATTTTCGAGCAATTTCTCCAAAATCACAAAGAAAGTGATAAAAAGGAGGATGGAGTGCAATGGAAACAAAATGCCAATGAACTACTCGAATTAGTAACCAATCTACATCTCGAATTACAAAACATGGCTCCTGTAGAAATTCCTTTCTTATTTATTTATTTATTTAATAATAAAATTTTTTTCATTTTTTTTTTATTTTATAAATCTAGTTGAAAAATCTTTTGCTCTCTTTGTTTCCCACAGAATCTTTTATCAAACAATTACTCAACAACGCAACAATTATAGAGAATTACTTGGGAATACTCAAAGAAGATTTCAGAAAACAGATAGAAAACATAGAATCAAAGGACTTTTCTTTCGGTAAAAATTTTTTATTTTTGTTATTTCATCCAATCTTTTTTTGTGATTTCTTCAAATTTTCAATTTTTTTTCATTTTATAGGAAATACATGGACTCAATTGGCAGATTTCATCAAACTTTATTCTCCATATGTTCTAGAGCATTCAAAAGCGATCAATTTAATACAATCAAGTCTTGGAAAGATACCCAATCTCAAAACTGATTTGCTGGTTGGATTCAAAAGAAAAATTTTCAATTTTTAAAAATAATATTTTTTTTTTCATTTTAGAAATTGCCAAAAGAAAAAGGTTTTCATTTGTTCAATAGACCTCTAAACCATCCAAACGAATTGGTCAAAGGATTAGAAAAGTTTTTGATATCAACACCAAGTAAAACACCATTTTAAATTTTTTTTTTTACAAACTTTTAAAATATTTTTTAAACTCTTTATTTACATGGGGAATATTTTCATTCAAAAACATTTAAAACATATTTTGTTTTAAATAAACTTTTAAAATTAGGGATGTTCAAAATTTTACAACAGTTTAAATTTTGTTAGCAATTAATTTATATCCGCTAACAAAGTTGTAATATTTGGACATGTCTAGTCTATTTTAAAATATTTTTTAAAACTTTTTATTTACATGGGAAATATTTTCATTCAACGTTTGAAACTATTTTTTAAATTTTTTTTAGTTGAAAATAAGGAATATGAATTACTTAAAACAGCTTGGAAAAAAATGAGTCAGGCAGTATATTACCTCAAGAAAAAGAACACGGAAAATCAAAACATAGAAATCGTGCTTTCCATCTCCAACAAAATAATGAAATCCCCAAAGGGATTCTACCTCGCCGAACCACATAGAAGATTCGTGTCAGAAGGAGAGTTCATCATCGAAAGGGAAGTGTCAAAGAAGAAATCGATCAACAAAGAAGACAAAGTGACAGTCGTTCTTTTCAATGACATGCTCGCTTTTTTCAACAAAGACGAGAAATACACCTTTCTTTTTTCAGTGGACATTTCACAAATCAAAGTGGATGCTAAAGCAATGACCAACAACTTTATCTGGCTCAAATTAAATTCAACGGGGGTCCACTTAAGTACCTCCAAAAAAAAATTCATTAAAGTTCGTTCCAATGGGAGCAACAAAGTCAAATTGGTCCCCATTTCTTCCAACTCCAAAACTCTCAAGCATATTGTCAGGGAATGGAAACAAGTCATTTTTTTTCTTTGCAGAAAAACAAATGTCAAAAGTGATACGTCTGGATTTGAAGTTAAAAAACCTACAACAGAAAAAACTAAATCAGGAACATTTGAAGTAAAAAACATTTTTAAAACCATTTCAATTAAGATATTTTTAATATTTTTAATAAATTTTTTTTTTATTTATATTTTTAATTTTTCAATGATAATTTAAAATTTTATTGTTAAAATATTTATTTAAGGATATTTTTTTTAACATTTCAATTACAATTTTTTTAATATTTTTAAAAAAAATTAATATTTCAATATATTTTTTTTTCAAAGAATAATTTTAATAATATTTTTTTTTTGAATTCTTATTTCAATATTTTTTTTCAAAGAATAATTTAATAATATTTTTTGAATAAATTTTTATTTTGTTTTTAAAGGAAATTCTTTTTGGTTACACAGATCCTTATATTGAAACACCTGACAAAGAAGAAGCAATGTCCATTATTTTGACTCATTCTATTTACACATCTTCCGAAAAGGTTCTAGAATACTTATTCTTCCGCTTCAACACCACTCCAAGCAAAACCATGGATGAAAAAGAGTCAAAAGTCTTCAATTTAACAATATTAGAAGTAATAAGGAACAGGGTGTTTGAATTTTTGAATGATTGGATTGGTTAAATTTTTTATTTTTTTTTATTTTTTTTATTTTTATTTTTTTAATTTATTATGTTCATTCAAATAATTTTTTTAATTTTATTTGATTATTTTCATTATTTTTTATTTTTTGTTTTATATTTTTATATTTTTGATTATTTTTTAATATTATTATTTTATTTTTTATTTTTATTCATTTTATTTTCATTTTCATTTATTTATTTATTTATTTTTATTTTTTTTATTTTTTTATTTTTTTTATTTTTTCTCTTTAATTATCTTATTTTTTATTGTATTTAATTATTTTTTATTTTTTTTTAATAGTTGTTAATTTTTTTTTATTTTTTTTTTTATTATTTTTTTAACATTGTTATTATAGTAATTTCATTTTTTTTATTTTTGATTGTTAGATAATTCGCCTTCAGATTTTATTCAAAATGATGGTAACATCAGCGATCTCCTTAAGAATTACCTTTCCAAACTCCAGTCCAACGGACAAGTAACACAAATTAAGAAAAAACTCGAAAAGATAGCCATCGAAAAATATAAAAATAAAGAATCAAACCTCAAAAATATCCAGCTTGTAAGTCCAAGGTATTAATTTTTTTTTTTGTTTTTTTTTTTAGTTTTATGATTCAATTTTTTGAATTTTTTATTTTTTATTTTTTATTTTTTATTTTTTATTTTTTATTTTTTATTTTTTATTTTTTATTTTTTATTTTNAATACTACTAACAATAATACTACTAACAATAATACTACTAACAATAATACTACTAACAATAATACTACTAACAATAATACTACTAACAATAATACTACTAACAATAATACTACTAACAATAACACTACTAACAATAACACTACTAACAATAATACTACTAACAATAAGACTAATACAATTAGCAATACTACAAATAACGATATTAACAATATTTTTGATACAAATAAATATAACACAAATAGTAAGAATAAAGGTAATGAGAAGAAGAAAGTAGAGAATGGAAGAGAGAAAAAGGAGGAAGGAAATAAAATAAATAAAATAAAAAATAAGGGTACCAATGAGGGAATACAAACTCCACCAACACCTCCCTCTCTTCTTTCTTCCCCTTTCATCTCTTCATCTCTCTCTCCTTCTAAATCTGTTCCTTTTTACATTAAAAACTTTAAATCTCCTTCTTCCTCTCCTTCTAATTCCCCCTCTCTTACTCTGTCAATAAACAATAATGGCAATAATAATGATAATTTTAATAGTACAGTTAATATTGTTAATGATAATAATGGCAATAATGATAATGAAAAGAAAAGTAAAACTAAAGAGGGTAACAAAAGTTTTCTTACATCTTCCCCACTTCTACCACCTGACAAACCATTTGAAGATAATAATGATTCAGACTCTAGCATGGAAGATGTTTACCTCTCTCCTCCTCTCTCTCTTACCAATCACAATGACAGAAAAAAGAAAAAAAGTAAAAGAGAAGAGGAAGACGAAGAGGAAGAAGAGAGTTCAATGATAGAAAGTTTGAACGATTTGATTACTTCAACGTTTGGAAATAAGATATTTACGCCCATAATGCTCAAAAAACTGAAAAAATGGCCTTCTTACGTAGATTTGTGCGGAAAAGTAGTAATCATCTTAACAGGAAATTTGGAATCAAGAAAAGCATATTCAAAGTTTACCAAGTATCCTGTCTGTTTTTTGGATTTCTTTTCTGACGAAACTTTTTTCAAATCTTCTTTTTGTTCTTCCAACAATCTCTCCAATATTTTACAATGGAGACAATCTGGCCTTCTTACCCGCCTTTTTCAATTTAATTTGAAAGAATTTAATCTTTCTTCCAAAAAAGAAATATTTTCAAATTTTTTATGTACTGATTTTCCCTTATCCAAAGAGTATACCAATCTCTCTACTTCTTGTTTTGATCTAATTGATTAAATTATTTTTATTTTGAACTATCTATTGTTTTTGGAGAAATAATGTTTTCCACATAATGATATCACTGATTGATTTTTTGAGTCTTTCATTTAGATTGGAAATGAAAATAGAATCATTGAAGTATTTTTCAGGAATTTGGAAGGTTCGCTTCTCTTTGGTTTTCTCCTTGTCCAACTCTGAGTTTAGCGGAATAGAGAATACTTGTTTAATTGCTTTGTGG
>JAMYWO010000174.1:38371-64001 GCA_024220525.1 Cochliopodium minus
TTTGTTGAGGGTTTCTCTTTTCCTGCACTCGTACTTAAAATCAAAAAGATTTTTTTTGTTTTTTTTCAAAAGAGAAAGGTGATATTCTTCTTTTTTAATTTCATTGGGGGTTGTGTTTTTTTCTTTTTTTTGGAGATTTTTTTTGCTTTCATGTCTACTTTGAACGGGTCTAAGCCTTGGAGACTTAACTTGCTTGTATTCTCTTAGTTTGGGTGATGAAATATAATCTTTTTTGGAGAACATTTTGCCTTGTTTTTTTTTATTTTTTTTTGATTTTAAAATATTAATATTTTTTTAAAGCAAAAATCGCTTAAATTTTGGATTCAATTGAGAATTTGTTTCAGTTCCAAAAAGTTACTGACCAAATTATTTAGAATTCAATTCTGAACATGAAAAAGCTTAATAATTGATATAATTGCCATCCAAGCAAAAAAAAAAAAAAAAGATCAAATCCTTCATGAAAGTATATGAAACTATATTACAATTTTTTCCATCAAGAAATTTGTTATAAGATTGGAGGAATTGATCATTTTTTAAACTACAAATCATTTTTTCAAACAAAGGTTGTTTGAGGATCTTTCAATTTTTTTTTAAAAACATTTAGGCAAAATCTTGAAAAATTGATAACAGGTTAATAAATATTAATAATGATTTTCAGTACAATATTAAAATAGATTTGGTGTTTTTGTTTGTTGTTTTGAATAAAATAAATAGAAAGAATATTAAAAAAAAAAAAAAAAAAGTAAAATTTTGAAAAATATATACCAACAATTTTATACTCATATTTCTTTTAGTAAAACTATAATAAAAAATGAATAGACTCCCACCAAAACACGTTTACAGTATCAGTATCACCAATAAATCTGCAGGTTTGTTTATTTGAAAATTAGAAAATTAATAAATATTTATAATATTATAAATAAAAAAATAAAAAGCTTCAGCAAATTGTATTGCTACCTACACAAATCACGAAGGTAATTCAACCTTTTTTTTTTGATTGAAAAGCAAAAATTTATATTTTTTATTAGGACAATCTGAAACTGTTTCCAAAAAGGTCGATAGAAATGAGACTATTACATTTGATGAGAATAAATATGAACATATTACAACTCAATTCATCAAAAATATCTCTAAATTGTCAGTAAAATTAGACGGAAACAAGCATTTTGAAGTCGATAACTGGAACGTTAGTTCCCCAACTAAGAATCTCGCTGTAGAAATTACAAATGATGGAATTCGCCACTAAACTGCAATTTGAAAAAAGATAAATTCATTCAATTAAATTTTCTTCAATCAAAAAAAAAAATTGATGAAAAAGGAATTCTTTTTTTTCTTCTTTTTATTTATTATATGTTTATTTGTGATTTCTCAATTCTTTTTATCGACCAGAATCAAAAGAAAAAAACAGAAATTTTGTAAGAATACTTGCAGCAATTATCACAAAATAATATTGGATAAATTTCCTTCTCTCGCCACAAATTATTATCAATACAATCAAAATATCTTTCTGAAAAATGATGAATCAAAAAAATTGGATTATTGTGAAAGTCTTGCCCCATTCAAAAAGAAACATCTGAATGAATCAATTAAAAAACTCCTCCAATCAAAATCCAAAATTTTTATAGCCGTAATGTTGCATAATAATGAAAAGATTCTTCCCTATTGGTTCTCTGAATTTCAAAAATTGATTGAAATTATCAAACCCCTCTCCCCCTTTGTCTCCATCCTCGAATCTCATTCCTCTGATTTAACTCCTTTCTACGTCATCTTTCTCTCTGAATATCTCAAGACAAATGGTATTGAACATAACGTTGAATCTCTCAACGATTTTAAACCGTAAAGATCCTTTTTAAAAATAATAAAAATTAATTATTAATATTAATTTTAAAAGTTGGGGAGTGAATTCACTGAAAGAACATGATTGGAAGGACAGAATAGATTTTTTATCATATTTAAGAAATTATGTCATTCAACCTCTTTTCAGAACTCACAACAATACTAATAATCCTCTCCATCATATCAACAATTTAAATCTTCACAATAAAAATAATAATAATAATGATAATAATGATAATAATAATAATAATGATAATAATGATAATAATAATAATAATAATAATGATAATAATAATAACAATGACAATAATCACAAAGAAAATAAAAGTGAAACAGAAAGAGTGGGTGATAGTTGGGAAAAACGAAAGGAAGAGGAAAGGAAGAAGGAGGAGGAGAGGGAGAGAAGTTGGGTGAAAAAATTTGATAAAATTCTTTTCATGAATGATGTCACCTTTTGTTTTGAAGATGCAATCAAAATACTTTGTCATGGTGAAGAAGTGGATGTGGTGAGTGGTTTAGATATCATTTCTGTTCTTTATTCCGTCTCTTCTCCCTCTCTTTTCAACCCTTTTCGAAAAATAGATGAGAGAATTCAAATTTTGTATGATACTTGGGTTGCTCGTGACGTGTATTACAAAAATTTTTTAATTAATTAAATTATTAAATATTAAATAATTATTTTTTTTTTTGTTAAAAAAAATAGAACAGGAGATAAACCAAATGGATTTTTCCCATTTTTCAGAGATGAAGTGTCAAGAAAGAATTTAGAAAAGGGAATACCGTTTTATGTTTACTGTACCTGGGGTGGAATGGTTTCGGTGAAAGCAAGACCATTTTATGAGGGATTGAAATTTAGAAGGGGAGGAGAAGGAGTGGATGCTGTTGAAGGAGAATGTCAGGCATCTGAATGTTCTTTATTTTGTCAAGATATGTGGAACAGGGGTTTCGATAAATTAGTAGTTGATCCTTTAGTTCGCGTATTTTATAAAATTGAAGAAGCAAATTTGGCAAATCAACTTCAGAATTCTTGGGAATCAAATTATGAGAGTGAAGATGAGGGATGGGGAATTGTAAATCAAACATATTGGAGACCTGCTCCTTATTTTGTTTGGTGTTGTCCCATGTTAAATAAGTACTCAAATGATCCCTCGAATGAAAAGTGTCAATTTGCTCGTGCAATGAGATGATTATTATTAAAAATATTTATTTTTGTAAAATATTTTTGGAAAGAAATATAAGAAAATTTAATGAAATTAAATGATTTGCAATTCTAATAGTGCAAATTATTGTGCAAAACATTGGAAAAAAAGATATTTTCGAAAACTTTTTTCATTTTCTCTTCATTGGAAGAGAGGAGGAGAAAAGGATGTTCCAAGAGCTTGTCACAATCACTTCTTTTCTCGGGAAAAATGTCTAAGCAGTCAGAAAGAAAGTCTTTGAACGAGTTTGACCATTTTGTTGGTTTGAAAAGAGGTTCCACTCCAACTGTCACTGTCTTCCACATCGCAACATAAGGTTGGTCTTTGTGATTTGGTACGTTTCCATTGGCTTTGTAGAAAAAATGATTAAATTAATTTAATCTCTCAATTTAATAATTTTATTACCCAATTCAGACACACAAATACCAAAACTCCAAATATCAACTTTTTCAGTAGTGATGTGTCTTTTGATCATTTCAGGAGGCATATAGAAGGGGGATCCAACCATTTCATTTATCTTCAATTTTTCTTCAGAGTTGAGTAAATGCAAATTAAGACACAATCCAAAATCAATTATCTTTATTTTTCCTGTGATACTCAACATTATATTTCCTGGCTTCAAGTCTCTAAGAATTAAAATTAGAATTAGTTGGAATATGATAAAATTATTTAAAATTATTTAAAATTATTTAAAATTATTTAAAATTATTTAAAATAAAACTAATGTAAATAGTTGATGAGGTTTCACCTGTGAATGAAACCAGATTTGTGCATGAATTGTAAGCCCCACAAAATTTGTTTGCAAATGAAAGCGATGTGGTCCTCATTGAATTTAAAATTTTCACAGGCCTGCTTCAAACTACCCCCTTCTAAAAATTCAGTTACAATGAAAATCTTTTCTTTGTATTCGAAACAACACATCATTTTAACAATGTTTTCGTTAACTAAGTGTTTCAAACAATTTACTTCATTCAAATTATTAATTTTTTGTTTCGTTTTTATATTTTTCACTATTTTTATTGCCACTTTGTTTTCTTCTGTTTTACTTTTCTTTTTCAACTTTGCAAATTTCACTTCTCCAAACCCTTTCAAACGTAACAAAAATTAAAAAAAACTTTTTTCACGAATAAATAAATAAATAAAAATGAAAATAAAAATAAATAAAAATAAAAATAAATAAAAAAATTAATAATATATTCAATGATAAACGTGGAAATTATGAATACCTCCTTTTCCTACTTGATTATCGATTTTGTATACTTTGTTTGGGTCAGATTTTTGAATGAAAGCTTTTTATTTAAATAAAATAAATAAAATAAAATAAAATAAATAAAATAAATAAAATAAATAAAATAAATAAAATAAATAAAATAAATAAAATAAATAAAATAAATAAAATAAATAAAATAAATAAAATAAATAAAATAAATAAAATAAATAAAATAAATAAAATAAATAAAATAAATAAAATAAATAAAATAAAAATAAAATAAATAAAATAAAAATAAAATAAATAAATTAATATTTTGGAAAAAGGGTACGAAGGAGAGATTGGTAAGAAGAAAAAGAGTAGAGGGAAGAGATTTTGTTGGAAGAGGTGATACGTTCTTTGTTATCAGGAAAAAGAAGAACGAAGGTTTCATGTGAAAAAAAGTGAACGACATTGAGGAGAATAAAAAAGAGTTCAGGTGAATAATTGCTTTGTTGTTTGGGAAGAAGGGAGGATATTTTTTTTATTACTTCTTTTCCTTCTTTTGATAATTGAGAAAACCATTCACTACTCGTTATTTCTTTCCCTTCTATCTTTTCACTCCATTCTTCTTTCATTGTTATCCTTACTCTGTGTGAGGAGGAAGAGGAAGATGGTTTGTTGTCTTTGTTGGAGGGTTTGATACCTGTTGAAGCTGTTGTACCTGTCGTACCTGTTGTACCTGTTGTATTGAAAGTAGAAGGTGAGGATCTTTTGTTCTCTCTCCCTTTTTCTTTTCCTCCCCTTTCTTTCTCTCTTCTATTCTCCCTATTCTCTTCTTTGTTATTATCTTTGTTATTATCTTTGTTATTATCTTTATAATCTTTATTATCTTTATAATCTTTATTATCTTTGTTATTATCATTGTTGTCGTATTTTTCGGAGGAGTGGAGGGGTTGGGAGGAGGTGGATAAGATTTGGTCTTTAAGGGAGGGGGAGGGGGAAGGGGAGAGGGGGTTGGAGGAAAGAGAAGGTTTTTTACGAGGAGAAAGAGGAAGAGAAGAAAGAGAAGAGGTGTTGAGGTTGGAAAGATGGTAGAGAACAGGCGTGGAGGAACCGACAGAGTGGAGAGGACCAGTAAAAGAAGAAGAATCCATAAAAAAACTATTTCCTCCTCCTCTCTCAAATCCATTGCTATTCAGCATCATATCTCCATTGTCACTGTCTCTATTGTCTCTGCTGTCCCTGTAGTCTCTGCTGCTATCCCTGTTACTATCTCTGTTGCTGTCTCTGTTACTGTCATAATTACTGTTACTATCTCTGTTGGAACTCTTGGGATGGTTGTTGTTGAGAATGTCTCTTTCTCTTCTATTTTTTGCTCTTTCCTTGATGCTTTTGAGAGTTTCGTGAGGAGAATCAAGAAGGAGAGAAGAAGTGGGGGAGGCATTATGAGGAATACCAGTAGAATTGTTGTGGGAATCATGTTTAAATGAATCATTGTTTGGTGTTGCAAAAAGAAAAGAGTCCCTCTTGTCTGTGTTAGAATCTCTTTTGTCTGTGTTAGAATCTCTTCTGTCTCTGTCAGTGTTATTTGAATCACTCAATAGGGAATCTCTCTTTTCAAGGCTGAGAATGCTGGGATTAGAATGAAGTTTTTCAATGAATTGAAGTTTCCCCAACAAGGTGCTTTCATCACTTGTTCGGGGTGTGTTACTTTTAGAAGAAGCTTGATTTTCACTTGGAGACGAGGAATCAGTATCATGATTGTCGTTGTTCTTTTCATTATTCTTTTCGTTGTTCTTGTCATTATTCTTTTCGTTACTCTTTTTGGGGAGTTTGGTATCAATGTTTGAATGATCAATTTTGGGAGACAAATTAGTCTGGGATTTAGAAACAGAAGAGGAAAGAGAAGAATCACGAGACTTGGAGGAGGGTTTTTTCTTCCAAAATTTTAATTTTGAAAAAAAACTCTTTTTCTCCACCACGAGTTTTTCTTCTCCTATTGGACTCTCTATTACATCCCCACTATTGACAGTATTATTTGTGAGAGGAAGCGAAGTTAAAGAAGAAGATTTGTTATTGTTTTTTTTATTTTTTTTGTCCTCATTCTTGTTGTTACTCCCGTTCTTATTATTGTTCTCATTCTTGTTATTGTTCTCATTCTTATTATTGTTCTCATTCTTATTATTGTTCTCATTCTTGTTATTGTTCTCATTCTTATTATTGTTCTCATTCTTATTATTGTTCTCATTCTTATTATTGTTCTCATTCTTATTATTGTTCTCATTCTTATTATTGTTCTCATTCTTATTATTGTTCTCATTCTTGTTATTGTTCTCATTCTTATTATTGTTCTCATTCTTATTATTGTTCTCATTCTTATTATTGTTCTCATTCTTATTATTGTTCTCATTCTTATTATTGTTCTCATTCTTATTATTGTTCTCATTCTTGTTATTGTTCTCATTCTTATTATTGTTCTCATTCTTATTATTGTTCTCATTCTTATTATTGTTCTCATTCTTGTTATCTTTGGGAGAGAGAGGTCCATTGTTGTTGTGATGATCATTTTTAGAGGAAGGAAGAGAAGGAGAAGAGTTTAAATCTTTGGCAATAGGAAAAGAATTGAAAAAAGAGAAAAAAAGAAAGTTTTTATCTAAAAAATTAAAACTTTTTTTTAAGAAAAAATGAAAAGAAAAGTCAAGAGAAGCTTTGTTCTTTTTAAAAAAAGGAGAGAAAAATTCTTGAAAAAGATTGGGATGTTCCAATGAAATTTTTCTGTGAGAAAGAGAAGAAGTGTAAAGTTTAGAGTAAATCAAAAAGATGGAAGAATGAAAAGGCAATAATCTCCTTTTGTAAAGATAAAAACTGGAAATGAAGAAAAGAGAATAGTTGAGAATTAAATTTCTATATGAATAAAGAAGAGCAGAAGAAGATCTCATGGTTTCACTTGTTTCTTTGGAATCAGTGTAAAAAAGATAGACATTTTTTTTCTCTTTTCTATTTGATTGGATTATGTGATAGATATTTTGGTTAATTTCTATTAGTGGTTTTATAATTTTTGACCATATCCCTTGCAATTTTTGCCATTCTTCTTCATTCTCTTTAATTTCAATTTTATCCATCCATCTCTTATATTTTTTGTATTTCAATTGATTGGATAATAAATCATTTGATTTGTTGTTTTTGGAATTCAAAATATTTCTTTGTATGGAGAATTTATAATAATTCAATTCTTTATTTTCTATTAGATTGCAATCTTCGTTCGTCAAATGAATCAAAGCAAAATTATTGTTTCCTTTTTCTTTTGAAATACTGTCCAAATCTAAATCAACAAAGCTATCTGCAATGTATAAATGCTCGATAATTTCTTTGCTTTTTTGTATAATTGGTTCCATTTTTTTTTTATAAAATATAAAAATATAAATCAAAAAAAAAAAATAAAGGATTTATATTCCCTCTCAATCTTTCAAAGAAGGAAAATAAAATGAATAAAGATTGGAAAAAATTAATTGATGATCAAATTGCAGATAAAGTGATTTTTGATAATGCTTTTAAAATTCCAAATTCAGTCAAGGTAAAAAGATTTTCAACTAAAGTTCGTTCAATAAATAATAATCGTTAAAAAAGTCTTCTTCACAACCAAATATTTCAATCAATAATAAAGGTAAAATGGTTATATTCTTTCTAAATTCGGAGACAGATAAAATAAATTATCTTATTGGTGAAATAATTGATGGAGAAATCAAATGGGGAGAAACAATAATTGTTGGAAATGGATTTAGACCAAAAGCAATTATCACTGATTCTGATGAAGTAATTGTTGTTTATTCCACGATCTCAGAAACAAATAATGCACAAAGAATAAATTCAAAAATAAAGTATAGAATGGGAAATATAATTGAAGAATCCAAAAAAATTGAATGGACCAAAACAGAAAAAGAAATCTGTGGAGGATATTATCCATCTATCTCTCTAAATGAAAGAGGATTGATTGCACTTTCTATTTCATGCAAAGAAATTTTTGTTCAAATAATTTTTGGTTTTTTTGATATTTCCAACAAAGAGGAGGAATTGGAGAAAAGATTAAAGTGGTACAAACAAAATCCTGCAGCTATGATTCACCAAAAAGAAGCCACTCTAATTTTGACCAACCAAAACTTTATCCTTCTTTCTTCTCTTTCTACCCTCTCCTCTTCTCTTTCTTTTTCAATTGCTCGTCTCAATAATTTTGGCTCCAACAATGACACCAATCTAATTAATAATATTGAAAATAATGATAAATTAAATAATAATAATGAATTAAATAATAATATTGAAAATAATAAATTAAATAATGATAAATTAAATAATAATAATGAATTAAATAATAATATTGAAAATAATAAATTAAATAATAATAATGATAAAAGTTATAATGAAAGTAGGAATAAAAGTAAAAAAATTGTTAATAAAACAGAAATAGAAAAAGAAAGAGAAAGAGAAATAGAAGAAGGAAAAAAAGAAAGAGTGGATGGAGAGTTTATAAAATGGACAAAAACTTATAAATATGATAATGGATGTCAAGCAAGTATCACATTTGATAATCAAACAAATACTTTGTTAGAAAGTCATAAAAGTGAAAACAGATCTTCTCTTTTTTTTCATCTTTCCCGATTTTCTCCTCTTTCCCACAATATTAAATATAGAGCCAGTGTTAAATATGACAACGGAGGTTTTTTTTCCTATTACTTATTTATATTACTTATTTATATTATTTATTATTTATTATATATTATTTATTATTTATTATATATTATTTATTTATATTATTTATTTATATTATTTATTTATATTACTCATTTATATTATTTATTTATATTATTTATTATATATTATTTATTTATATTATTTATTTATATTACTTATTTATATTATTTATTTATATTACTTATTTATATTACTTATTTATATTATTTATATTATTTATATTATTTGTTCTACTTTAAAAAACTACATTTTTTTTTATTAACATTGTGTTTTAAATTCTATTTTTATTGCAAAATTAATTTTTATATTTTTTATTTTTTTAATCTTTTTATTCATTTTGTTTATTATAAAATTAATTTGTTTGGTGAAAAAAAAAAGTGGATAGCAGTGCAAGTTTTTGGGGAAAAGAGACGGTATATGAGGTACATAAATCACAAATGAATGGAACGATTTGGATGAAAAGGGGAAAAATAAAATACAAAAAAACAGAAATTTCCAAAATAAGTTTAAAAGGGACAAGTAAAAGTTGTTTAAACATAAACAATCCAAACATGCCTCCTCTTCTCTCTCTTTTACACTTAGGGTTTTCTGTTTTTGAAATTGATTTTCACCGAAGTGCGTTTTCTTTCATTATCGGTAATCTTTCTCCTGGTCTCCATGTCAACAACGTTCTCCACAATCCCAATTCTTTCCTCTTACGTGACTGGCTCCTCATCTTTTCTTCTTGGCTTTACGATCATTCCCCTTCTTCCTCCCTCAATGACTACCTATACAAAAATAATGATAAAAATAGTAATATTAATATTAATAATAATAATAATAATAATAATAATAATAATAATAACAATAATAATAACAATAATAATAACAATAATAATAATAATAATACTAATAATAATAATAATAGTAGTAATAATAATAATAATAATAGTAATAATAATAATAGTAATAATAATAATAATAATAATAATAATAATAATAATAATAATAATAATAATAATAATAATAATAATAGTAATAATAATAATAATANTGAAAATCTCTTTTCTTCAATCCAAAAAGAAAAAATATTCAGATTGTCCTAATCCTCAATGTGATGTAAGAAAATTTATTTTTAATTTCGTTAAATAGAATTTTCTTTAACATTTTTAATATTTAGAAATTGATCATTAAATCCAGCTTGAGATCAGACAACATTAAAGTGATATGCAATTGTGGGTGGATCTTCTGTTTCTCTTGTTATTCCAGTCCTCACTTTCCCCTTACTTGCAGAGACTATGAAAGATGGAAAGAAGTCCTCGAAGAGTTTGAGAACAGAAACAACCTCATCCGTCAACAACTCTCCATTCAAAACGGACTTACTCAAAACCAAAATGAAAACAATAACCTTCTTGTTAATAACAATAACCTTAATAATAACAACAACCTTCTTGTTAATAACAATATCATTATTCCTGTTAATGAAAATAATAATAACAACAACATTCTTGTTAATAACAATACTATTGTTCCTGTTAATGATGAAAATAGTAATGACAATACCCAAAATCGTGTTTATAATGAAAATGAAAATACTAATAACAATACCCACATTCTTATTAATGAAAATAGGAATGGGAATTTGCAAAACGATCCAAAGACCATCGTAAACATTGAAAACAATAACCAAAAAGACAAATGCGACAAAAACATAGAATTCTTGGAGTTTGGATATTATTTTGATGATGAATTTGATTACAAAGAAGATTATTTCTTTGAAGATTTGAATTACAATCAAGCTTTTTTTGATAATCACTTTGTTAACAATGAAAATAATCTTAACAATAATAATTCTAACAATAGCAACACAAACATCACAACAACGAATAACAACAGCAAAACCAGTGACAGCCAAAGTTCTCTTCATAGCCACTCCAATAACAAAATAGTTATCATTAGTGAACTCAACAACAATGACAACAACATCAATAATAATAATAATAATGATAACAACTCTACTGTCAAAAACAAGCAGAATGAAACTAAAAGTGAAACTTCTCTTTACCACAAACAAGATGAAAGTCTTTTCCCAAAGTGTCCTTTTTGGTAAAAATTTTGTTTTTTTTCTCGATTAATTATATTTATAAAAATCATTTGAAAATTTTTTTTATATCTCAACATACATACTATTATTGATCAATGAGATCCAAATAATCAAATTGTCATTTGTTGATTAATATGATTATAATTTATTTAATTCATTTTAGTGGAATCATGACCGAAAAGATGGGAGGATGTAAATTTTTTTCTTTTTTCCTCTGTTTAATAAATAAATGTTTTTTTTTTTTTTAAAGGCGATCACATCACTTGCAAAGTTTGCACAAAGGAGTGGTGCTACAAATGCAAAGGAGAATGGGCGAGCCAGTGGGAAGAAATAAAGCCAAATGTTATTATTTCTATCCACGTAAACTCAATTTATAAAAAAAAAATTTTTTATATTTAAATATTATTTTTTATTTTTAAATATTATTTTTTATTTTTAAATATTTTATTTTTAAATATTTTTTATTTTTAAATATTTTTTATTTTTAAATATTTTTTATTTTTAAATATTTTTTATTTTTTTTTTCAATTAGAACTGCACAGAAAAGCCTTACAGGGGCGAAAGATTTTTTAATAGAACTCTTAACTTTGATATTAATACAACCCAAACCACCACTGTCATCCCTATCTCTCCCCCTCCCCAAGACATGATGTCCGATTCTGTGTTGGAGTTTCGTTATCAACAACGTCTCGAGAATTTAAGCGAAAATATGAAAAATAATCATATCTGTAAAAAAATTTTTAATTTTTTTTTTCTGGAAATAAAATTTTATTTTTATTTTTATCTTTTTTTTTTATATTAAATAAATTCCCTTTCTTTTTAGATAACAACAAAATCGAAATAATAGACAAAATTATCTTTTATCGCCAAATAATCAAGTACTCCTACTCCTACTCTTACTTCAATCATCATAAGATTAGTCTTTTGTTCTACGAGAGAAGAGAACAAATCATCAGATTGTTGGAAAAGCTCAATGCCAACCTTGTCAATTTTACTTCTTTCCAATATGACGAACAGGTCAGCGTCAATCTCATTGAAGGGTTGATTTTCAATCTTTTTGAGATGATTGAGGACAAATTGCCGAGCGAATTGATCCACATTTAGTTTGAAATTAATATTTTAATTAAAAAATTTTATCCCAAAACTTCTTTTAATAAATTTTTTTATTTTTCTTTTTTCGAAGAATTTATTTTTGAAGAAATCTATTCTTAATTTTAAATTTTTCTTTAATGTGATATAATTAGAAAAAGAAGGATTTTGTCTATTTCTGTTGATTCCTGTGTCTTCCTCCTGGTTGTCTAAGGATTGTTGTTCCACTTTGAAATCTTTGTCCCACAAATATAAAAATTAATCCAACAAAAATAAATCAAACATTTTTGTTTTTATTCTTACCTTGATTATTTCCTGATCCTCTTTTTCTAGATGATTTTTACCTTGAAATTAGGCCCACCTTTTTTTTAACAAATCTCTAGACTTTTCTACAAGATTCTCACTTATCCTTCTTGATTTATCACTTGTTCAACACCAAATTTATGTTTCCCACAAAGGTACTCAAATGATTTTCCAAATCCTTGTTGTCAATTTTAATAAAAAAAAAAAATTGAAATAAATTGGTTGAAACTTAACAAATGGCATTGATCAGTAAAAATAAATAGATTAATCCTTATATAATTTTTAATCAAAATTAGTGTTATGTGGAATACCTGGTTCAGGAAAAACTACAAGAGCAAAAGAATTGGAAGGATATTTGAATGAATTGGGAAAGAAAGTTGTATTGATAAATGAAGAATCTCTCCTCATTGATAAGTCAAAAGGATATAAAGGTTCATAATCAATTAATCTTCACATAAAGGAGATATCTCTTTATAAAATCATAAGATCATTAACTCATTTTTTATAAATAAGATGGGCATATAGAAAAAATGACGAGAGGAAGCTTTAAATCCTCTGTAGAAAGAAATTTGAATAAAGATACTGTTGTAATTGTTGATTCAATGAATTATATAAAAGGATTTAGGTATGAATTGTTTTGTATATCCAAATCTGCAGCCACCCCCATAGCTGTCGTAAAAAAATTTATCTTTTAAAAAAACCCAATAATTCTTTTGTTAAGTTATTTTGTGATACCCCATTGGAAATGGCAATACAATTTAATCTCAAAAATGAAAATAAATATGAAGAAAATATGTAAAAAGAAAAAAAAATTTTTGTGAATAGATCTTTTTTTAAAATAAAAAAAAAAAGATTAAAATCATTGGCAAGCAGATTCGAAGCACCAAATGGAAAAAACAGATGGGATAAACCACTCTTCACAGTGAATCCAGAAGACAAAACGCCATTAAAAGAATTAGAAGAGCACATAAACAATAAGGTGGTGAAGCCGCACACTTCCAACGTGCCGGAAGTACAAAAAGAATCCAACTTTATTTTTCAAATCGATCAAATTTCACAAGATATAATCAACACTATCACTAAAGTACAAAATGAAGGTATTACTACCACGAATATCAAGCTTCCTCACTCCACCATCTCTCTTCAGTTGGACAGAAAGATCCCATTGGCCACTTTGAGGAGATACAGAAGCTCCTTTTTAAAGCTTGTGGAGTTGTCCCCTCCTAAGAGCAGCGAAATAGGAAACTCTTTTATTTCATTTATTAAAGAACAATTAAATTAATTCAAATTAAACAAAATCAAGATTTCTAGTTGAACAAAACAAATTTTTTAATAGTCTCTTTTGTTGTCAGAGTATTTTGATCTCTTATTTTGATCATTTTTATTATAATTGTTATTGTTGTTATCTTCTCTCTTTCTGTAATTGTTGTTCCCACCAGAATTGTAATTATCATATGAATCGTTGTTGCTGTTATAATTATTTCCACCACCTCGATTGTAATTGTCGTTATTATTGCCACCACCTCTATTATAACCTCCACCACTGTTGTCGCTGTTATAATTATTTCCACCACCTCGATTGTAATTGTCGTTATTGTTGCCGCCACCTCTATTATAACCGCCACCACTGTTATTATCTGAAGAAGATGAAGGCTTAGGCTCCTTGCATTTATTACATTCCGTTCTACGAGCAAAATTGCTGTTGTTACAATTACTACAGAACCAATCTCCATCCCTTTCATTACCTCTGCCTCCTCCACTAAAACGATTACCCCCATCAAAACTATCACCCCCCCCTCCTCTTCCACCCCCTCTACCCCCGCCTCTTCCCCCTCCTCTCCCCCCACCTCTTCCCCCTCCTCTGCCTCCTCCTCTTCCTCCGCCAAAAGAACCTCTGTCAAATTCTGGTTTTTTCCATTCGTTCAATTTGCAAGTGATTGGTTGTCCTGAATTCCCTAATGAAATTAAAAATTAATATATGTGCGTTATAAATTTTGAAAATATAATTTATTTTCATCATTCGTTGATTTAATAGAATGTAATCTTTAATAATGATTTCCTTTGACATATATGTGTGAATATAATATTAATATTTTAAATTCTAAAGAAAGATAAATAATTTTTCTTTCAATCAAAAAAATAAGAAAGTACCCAATTTATCTGTTCCATTGAACACTTTCACAGCTGCGATTGCACTCTCTGGATCATTATAAGTCACAGATGCCTCGTGAAGAAATTTTCCAGTTTGTTTATCTCTTGCAATCCAAATTACTTTTTTCTTTTTCTTTTTATCTTCTTTGATTATCCCTATTTGTTTAAATAGTTCTTCTATTTGTTTTGCAGTGATATCTTCATCCATTATATTTGTAATATGTACTTCAGTAGGTCTGTTATCTATTTCAAATTCCCTTCTTTTTTCCCTTCTTTGTTTTGGCTTTCCAAATTTATCTTCTTCCTCCACATCTCTTTGAATGGTGGCATATTTAGAACTGCTATTAATTTGATTGAAGAAGTTTGCATAATTTCCTAATATTCCAGTAGATACTTGATATCCTTCCTTTGGAACATCATCACCTTCTACTTTTTGGGTAGTTTGTTGAGTATCATCTTTAATTTCCTCTTTAATTTCATCAGACATCTTGCATATTATAAAAAAATTTATATTTTCAAATTATAATTTGAACTTTTTTGAAAAATAAATTTATTTTATACTTTTAAAACACCACAACTACTTTATACTTTTTAAAATTATTATAATCCTCTTTTTATTTTTTTTTTTATTATATTTTTCAAATAAAAAAATAAGAAAAATATAATAAAAAAAAAGTCCTCTATTCTGGTTTAATTGATAAAAGGAAAGAGAAAAATGGATGAAACAAGAGTTAAAATACCAACAATACAAGAACATGTTCTGAGAAAAAGAAAAACACAAAGTGAAAAAACACAGAAAATCAGATTACAAAAACAACAACAAAAAAAATCAGCTGTCAAAAAAAGAAAATCATCATTCGTTAGAGCTGAAAAATTTGTAAAAGAATATAGAGAGATAGAGAATGCAATCATCAGAGAAAAGAGATTCCAAGAAAAAAGAGATTTTAATATCCCTTCCGATCAAAAACTTGCTCTTGTTGTTAGAATCGGAGGAATGATGGGAGTAGATCCAAAACCAAAACATATTTTGAAATTATGGCGCTTGAATAAGTTGCATGAGGCCATTTTTATCAGATTGGATCCTGATACCATCAAAATGCTCAAAGTCATTGAACCTTATGTTGCTTTTGGATATCCATCATTCAAAACCATCCAAGATTTGATCCATAAAAGAGGTTTTACTCTCGTTAATAACGAAAAATTGCCCATCAACGATAATCAACTTGTCGAAAATGCCCTCAAGAAGAATAAAATCATTTGTGTTGAAGATTTGATTAATGAAATCTTCATTGTTGGACCATCTTTTGCTGAGGTATCCAAGTTCCTTTGTCCATTTGAATTGCGCCAAAAGAAGTACAAAAAGAATATGACCAATCATTTCAAACAAGGAGGATATGCAGGAAATAATGAATCTGCTATTTCCAAGCTCATTGATAAGATCATATAAATTAAAGCTCCTTCTTTATTTATTTTCAATTCTCGATTTTTTCTCATATTTGTGATTATTTCTCAATATTTTCTTTTTTAAGATCAAAATAATCCAAATCAAAATTAAATAAAAAATAAAAAAAAACCTTTCTTTGTATTTAATAATGATTTAAAAATGATGAATCTATCTGACACCTCTTGTTTGAAAAATAATGAACTCAACTCAGATCCTGATTTAAATCTTTAATTAAAAAATAAACCTAATGTAAAAAGAAAAGGTAAAACTTCTTTTTTCAATTTATAGAATATGATTTAAAAAATGATGAATCTATCTGACACCTCTTGTTTGAAAAATAATGAACTCAACTCAGATCCTGATTTAAATCAAATTTTTTTTCTTTATAAAAAAAAATAGTTTTTCCCACATTTTGGGTCATTTTGCTTGTTAATGAATTCAAATATTCCAAAAAAAAATCATCAATTAAAAAAATTCAAAATAAAAACTTTTTAAAAATGTATTTTGAAAACATCTTTTTTGTTTCAATTGTTTTTTAGAACATTATTTTGAGAAAAGTTTTATTTATCACTTGGTTTTTGAGAAAAGTACATTTAAAATATTTTATTTCACTTTTTTCTTGGATCACTCTTTTCATCAAGATCCTCGTACATAAAGTCCAACAAACATCTGTTATTGGTATTTCTGTTATCAACGGTGAATTTTACAAAAATATTTTTTTGAGGAAGAGAGAATTTGTGCTCTCTCAAAACAACCCAGAAATCTGGTTTTTTATCTTCTCCAACCCATTTCGAAGGTCTAACAGATTCATCCAAAGAGAAGTTTCCTTGTGTAAAATAAGCACTCTTGGAAAGGATCTAAAAAAAAAAAGTGAAAGAATGTTTAGTTTTAAAGAAAAATAAAAAAATTTGATTTTTACCCAATCTTTTGTTCCAAAGAGGGAATCTCTCCATTTTTTCCAAACATATGGGGAAGCAGAAGCGATGAGATTGGAGAAAGGTTGGATTTGAATCCAAGCTTCTTTGTTGATAGTTTTTGTATCACCTATTTTGGCGAGAGGAAGCCAATAATTTTCATAGATGGAAATTCCTCCATCAAAAAGTTGAGCAAGATAGGTTCCTTCAAAACTGTTGATTAATAAACCAAAATAATAATTCATTTGTTGTTTTTCTCCATCACTCTTGCTCAAAACACCCGCTCCATTTTTCATTCCATCTGTATAATTTCCTGTATAAACATCACCATTTGTATAATGATACGATCCTTCCCCATCTTCTTTATCATCAACCTAAAAATATATTGAAAAAAAAAATTCAATTAAAAATTTTTATGAAAATAGTTAGTTTTTTATGATGTTTGATATTTTCTTTTTTCATTTCTATTTTGTTTGAGATATATCCTTTTCTTTTTACCCAATTTCCGATATATTTTTCACCATTAGAATAAGTCATAACACCATTCCCACTTCTCAAAAATTTAGGAGCAGAAATCTTTACAATACCAGTATAAAAAGAGTTGTCGTTGTAAGAGATGGATTCTTCTCTGTATTTGAAGACAATTTTGCTTTCAGAGGATTTTTCATAATCATTGCCCACCTTTGTGCATTCTTCAATCCATTTATTCATTTCGCCCTCAGTATTGGCACAAAAGCGATAGATTCTTCCTTCTTGATATCTTACATCCAATTGGATGGCAAAGCAGTATTTTTTGCCTTGATAATCTTCGATGTGATAAAATTTGCTTCTTTTGAGAGGAACTGTTCCCAATTTCTTATCAGAGTTTTTAGAATCAAAGTAGGTGATCGCCCCATCTTTCAGGACGAACCATCTCTTCTTCCAGTTTTTGTGGATTCCTCCCTCTTTGACGAGCCATCCCTCATGAATCAAAACTCCTCCTTCTGAGCTAGTACTCCCTCCTTCTTCAGGTACATTGTTATCGACTTTGACTCTTTTTTTTGAATGAAAAGGTTTAATGTATTTTTTATAAAAATTTGAAATAGTAAAATCAGTTAACAAGGTTTGGTTAATTCAAATATTGCATTAATGATATCACTCATCTTTTTTTTTTTTAAAAATCATACCTTATTCCTGGGAAGGCGGAAACAGATGATCTGTTTGGTGTGGGAGAATTTGATAGAAAGTTTGGATTGGTTATGGAGGTTGGGGGTTGGGTTGGAATTGTGTTGTTCGTGTTTGATGTGCTTGTTGTGGTGGGGCTTGAAGATGATGTCGATTCTATCACTTCAAGGTAGGCTGATGGTACTAATCCTCTTTTCCCATTTAATTCTGCTCCCCACCAATCTTGATTGGGTTTATCTATTATATTTAATATATCACCTTCATTCATACTGAGGCAATTTGATTGTTGAGCAGTATATGCATATAATGCCTTTGCTATAAAAATATATAATTTAATATTTAATTTATTTTAGAAATAAAAGCTCTTGAGATTATAATGTTAAACCTCTCATATATTTTTACCTTTAATCATATTTCCTTTCTACAACAAATTCAAGAATAAAATTTTAATTTTTTTTTTTTTTATTATTCCAATATCTTAACAAAAAGGAAGCCATTCGAAAGCGAAATGAATCGATCCAGATTATCATCAAATGTACATTATTTAAACTTATTTATTTAAATTTTTTAGTCTCAATAATAATTCGCTTTTGGTCCCTGTTGTTCTCAGATTATACTTTTTACATAATTTAATGAGTTCTGTCACAGAATATCCATTCAAATCTTTCAATTCTTCCTTTTGTATTTTTGATTTCTTTGAATCTTGTATTTGTTGTTCATTTGTATTGATAATTCTTTTTCTCTTTTCATTTTGGATAGGTGTTGTGGGCATTTCTTCGATTTTGGATATCCTGTTGTTCAATTTGATTGATATATTTTCTGCAGGTTTATTTATTTGTTGTATTTTTTGTTGTGGGATCATTCTTAGCATTGGATGTGTTGTATCGGGTATTATTCTTTTGGGTTGTTGTGTTTGATTTGTACAAATATAGGATTTGATGTTTTTATTTTTGATCTGAAAGGTAAATAATTGGTAATCAAGGACTATATAGTATATATTTCAACAATATTACCTTTGAAAGTTTTTGAACATTCTTCATAAATCCATTATTGGGAAGATTGTTTAATCCAATTTTTTCTTCATCTGATGAAAGATCCATTTCCATTTCAATCATTCCTAAAATTTTATATATGTTCTTTCAATTTTTTTTTTGAAATGTAAGTTTGCCGCCATAAATTTATAAAAAAAAAAAATTGCAACAAATTCTCTACTCTTTTAGAATGGTACCACTATTTATTCTTATTCCACCAAAATAAACTCTTCTAATTTATAAAGCTTCCAAAGAATTCATTTCTGAAATTAGTATCGAGAGAATATTGTGGAAGATCACAGCAATTATATTGCAAGAAATCTTTATCTACAAGGATATATGATTCAGTAAATTTTAATGCTACAATAATGTTTATAGATTTTTAAAATTTTCTTTTAATAATTTCAAGATTCCTGCAAGAAGTATAATAAGAATAGAAGATATCATGGATAAAGATGAAGAATTGAAAAGAGGGAGGATAATCTTGGGATGGACAAGGGATGGAAACTATTTGGTCTCCTATTATATCATCCACCACAATCAGAATAATGATTTCTTGTTTTTTGATAATAAAATTTCATATAAGATACAATTTTGGAGATATATCAATGGTGAAACTCCATTGGAGAAAGAATGTGAGATTCCATTATTCTCAAATGAACCAATAGAATATCAACAGCATCAAATAACGTAAAAAAAAAAAAAATTATAAAATAAATAAAAAAAATTAAAACAAAATAAAAATAAAAGAAAATAAAAAAAATTAATATTTTTGAACTTAGGTTGGGAGAATCACCTGAGGGATACTTTATCTTCCACGCATCACCCAAGCTCAACGATAAAACTGAGCCTAGGTGCAACTACATTACTGTTCTCCATTCCCAATTACTAAAAGGTAACATTTTATCAAAATATAAAATTAAATAGCTGAATATATTTGATAACATTTATAAATTAATTTAGTACATTTTAATATAATATTTAATAACATTTAAAAATTAATTTAAAACATTTTATTTATTTTTTTTAAAATAGTTTTTTAAATTTTTTTTTTTTTGTTTTTGTAATAAGAGATGAGCAAAAAGGACAACTACTCTATTTGTTACTTTCATTCACATTACATGGTGTATCCTCCTTTTCATTACTTCCTTCCTAAAGTTTCTTTCCTCCCTCTCTCTTCCAAGTCTGCTTGTATTGTCATCAATACTGGTATCCTTCCTCTTCTTTTATTTTTACTAATTTTTTTTGTTGTAGATATTTTTAAATATTTAAATTTTTACTTTAATTTTATTTCAAAAGTTAATCATTTATTTTTTCAATTTTTTTATAATTTTTCTTTTGGTAAAGGAACAACCGGAATATTATTGACTTGGAAACTGACTGAAAAGTTCAAAAACCCCAATTCTTCTTTTACTTTTAATAATTCTTTCCACTCTACTCATCTTTCCCCCAACAACAATACCAATCTCTCCTCCAACAATAATACCAATCTAAACAGAAGTGACAACAATCATATTAACTTCTCCGATAATAATAATATACATATAAATGATAATATGAATAGTAACAAAAGTTATGGTGATATTAATAATAGTAATAATAATAATAATAATAATAATAATAATAATAATAATAATAATAATAATAATAATAGTAATAATAATAATAATAATAATAATAATAATAATAATAATAATAATAATAATAATACTAATGATAATTATAATGATAAAAGTGATGATAAAATAAGAGAGAATAATATGAGCAAAAGTGGAAAGAAAAAAAGGGGAAGGATGAGCGGAGATAATTATTTTGTAAGTCCCCCTCCCAACAAATCCAAAAACAACCAATTTCCCAACTATGACATTAACAATAATAATAACAATAATAATAACAATAATAATAACAATAATAATAACAATAATAATAACAATAATAATAACAATAATAATAATAATAATAATAATACTAATAATAATAATAACTATAACAATAATAATAACTATAACAATAATAATAACAATAATAATAACTATAACAATAATAATAACAATAATAATAATAATAATAATAATAATAATACTAATAATAATAATAACTATAACAATAATAATAACAATAATAATAATAATAATAATAATAATAATAATAATACTAATAATAATAATAATAACAATAATAATAATAATAATGATAATAATAACTATAACAATAATGACAATAATAATAATAGTTACAATATTAATAATAGTAACAATGTCAAAAGTGAAAAGAGAAGGAAGAGGATCAAGAAGAGTAAGAAAGAAAAGGAGAGAGAGAGTAATAAGGAGAACATCTATTTCACTCCTACCAGTATCAACAGCTATTTCACTCCTTACTCTTCCTACTCCCCCCACTCCCCCAACGATGAATGGTATTTTGGTGCTAATTTATTTTTCTTGAAACATGATGTTTTAAAAATATTCTTTTTTTATAATATCATCATTATATAAATATTATAATATTATATTATATTATATAATATAAAAAAATATAATAATTATATACAATTTTATAAATAACATTATTAATCAATTATATTATCAATCAATTATATCAGAATATAATTAATAAAAATAATTTTTTTAAATAGGTTGCTAAAGACAGCCAATATTGTAATCGACAACGAAATAAAGAGTGAGGGGAAAAGTGAAAAGTTAATGAGGATAAAAGTCACTAGCAAACTCACTTTTGAAGTGGAGAATTGGCTCCACAAAAACGTCAATCTTCTAAAAAATTATGAATTTCACATCATAAAAGTAAAAAATTTTTTGTATTTCAATTTTTTATTTTAAAATTTTTTTTTTAATTTTAAAATTTTTTTTATTTATCAATTTTTTTTATAGACACTACCCGAAAGAACTAGTGTGTTGTTGTTGATAGTTTGCCATACCAAAAACAATATGGAAATCAAGTGGGTAGTAGATCTAAATGTAGAGACTGGGAAAGTGGAAATAATCAACGAAGAAAAAAATAAATCGTAATTTTTTCTTTAAAAAATATAATGATTTTTATTGATTTAATTTAAATTTAATTTTAAAATAATAATGATTTTAAATTTAAATAAAAAATAACAATTATTTTAATTGAAATTTAAAATTAATACATTATTTGTTTAGCACCAAAAACATTTTGGAATCTTCGTTGAAGAAATTGTGTGAGTTGAGAAAGATGATTCATGTACCTTTGTCTGTTGAGAACAGCATGCTCGTTTGTGACAACTCAAATGTCCTCATTGAGGAGCCCGCCTCTTTTATCAAACACCCTGCCATGCCCATTGCAATTTGCTCATGGGAAAACTGAAATTTCTTATTTTTATTTTTTATTCAAAAGATCTTTCTTGTTTTATTTGTTTTTGATTTCATTAAATTTTAATTATAAACAAAAAAATTAATTTTTTTTACAAGTTTGTTTTAATAATTCTAATAAAATTTAATTCATCATGATTGATCAATATTCCAAAAAGATTGGTTGAGTGTAAATTATGATAATTTTGAACAAAACTTTTGGGATGAAAATTTTTTTTTCATTCTTGAGTCTTTTGATAACCAACAGAAATGTCTGAACCCTCTTGCGGAAAACTATATTAAAGTGGGTATGCCTTTCATAGTTCCAGAGTCTTTGGAATTTATAATCATTGATGATGGTAGCAAGTTCCTCATTTTTGTCTCTAAAGAATCTGAAGATCGAGTCTATTAAAAATTTTTTGGGTTGGCAAGAAAGAAGAGAGATGAGACAAATAAAATCATTTTTTTTTACTATTTCAAATAGAATGTCATCCAAGTAAGTTTTAGAATCACTTCCAATTTTCACTTCAATTGGGAAATTAGAAAAAGTATAAAATATGTAAAATAAAAAGTTATACCTCCAATAAAATCAATTAGTTTATGTGTATCAGTCGTGTATTTGAAAATAGCACCAATGAGCATTATCAAGTTTTCAGAATTCCTAAAAGTATTAATTAAAATTTTGACCCGATTTTCTCTCTCTGTTAATTGGGCTCCTTGACTGAGAAGATAAATTAAACATTCCAAGTTAATCATGTATTCTTCAGGATCACAGGCAAAGTCAATTGCTTTTGTTTCATGATAATCAATGTGATTAACATCAGCTTTATTTTCAACTAAGTATTTGACCAATTCCAAATTTCCAGTATTTGTCTTTAATGCATATTCCAAAGAACTCATTGAATTAATAAAATAACAATCTTTGATTTTGGCTCCCTTTATAACTAATAATTTGATTATATCTAAACTTGGATTTTCCTTTTTGCAACAAGCTTTAACTCCATACTCTAAATCTCTTTTCTTTAAGTCATAGTTTGATAACAACTTTTCAATTAATTTCAAATTTGAATCTTTGTGAAAACATGCATAATAGAATGGAGTTTTTTCGTAATCAAATTTAGTTTTTACTTTGGTCAAATCAAATTTATAATCAATCAAAATATCAATCAATTCAACATCTAAAGTTTTTTGTCTAAAAACTAAATGAAAAGAATTTTCACCTTCTTTATCTGTTTCCTTTATTCCTCTACTCAATAGTTGTTTTAATAAGTTTTTACTCTTATTGTAAGTAATAATGGTCTTCACAATTTCAATTTTGTTCAGAATTTCTAAACCAAATAGTTCGATTATTTCATCAATTGCTTTATAATATAGATCATTTTCTTTAAATAACTCAAAAAAATTGGTCACAAGATCAAGATTATTTTCTTTTTTCCAAAAGAAAAATTTTAAGATTTCCAAATCTAATTCCCCCTTTTTTAAATATGAACGAAAAACACCTATTTTGTTTCTATGATGGTCACAAATTAGATCTCTTAATATCGACAAATGATCTGTTGATTTTTTTTCTTTAAAATTTGATAAGAAATGGACCAGTGTAGATTTACAATCCCAAAGTTCTAAAAAATTGAGTAAAAACAAATAAAAATTTTAAAATTTACTTTGTGTAATCTTAATAAAACAGCTTTTATTTGAATAATTTAATGTTTCTATTAAATTTTTGTGATTAATCTCTAATCCTCTTTCTAACATTTTCAAATAATTTTTTTCTCTTAATTCATAGAGTATTGATTTATTAATTTGTTTTTTGGAAATATCTTCAATTTCTTCAGTTGAAAATTTATCAAATGAGGAAAAACTTTCAATTTTAAGACCCTTTAATTTGAGTAAGTCATCAAGTTCTTCTAAATTTAGCTTTAATAAAAATTTTTTTGGCATTTTTTTTTTTTTTTTAATCATTTTTTTATTTAAAATTATTTTCTTTTTTGGAAAAGGTTAAGAAAAATAATAATTTAGAAATGGTTAAGCGTAATAATTTATTTAATAAAGCAAATTTAATTTTACGAAATTTATTTTCCTTGAATGATCTCAAACAAATAAAAAGCAGATTTTTCAATGGGGGTAAAGTCAAAAGTAAGAAAGAAAGAATCTTTTGATAAAAACAATTGCTTTGAAAAATTGTCGATCATGGAAACTACAAACTCCCTTCTCACTTCAAAAAAGTGAGAAACTTTGTTGAAATGAGAAAAAACATATGAAAATTTTATTATTTGTCGAAAAAAGATTATTTTATCGATCATCTCTCTAGTTTTGAAATCTATTTTTTTAAAAAAAAATTATAAAAGAATATTTGGTGTAATTATCTTTTCATTACGCTTAATTTCTCCTTTTATTAAATTGGCAAAATTTTCTTGGTATTGTTGGATAAAATATTTGGCAATGTTTTCATTATTTTGGTTGGAAATAAGATCTTGGTTCAATTCTTTTTTAAAGTATTTGTTAGAGTCACTTTTGTTGCATTCCTTTTCAATTGAAAAAATTTTGTAAAAGTAATAAACTTTAAATTTTAATAAAAATACATGATAAACGTCCCAATCAGAGCTACATTTATAACACCATTCCTTTTGACAAATTAAACAAGTAATGTGTTCACCTTTAATTTTTTGTAAAAAAAGATTAACCTGTCATTAGTATTGTGATTGACAAGAGTTTGATTAATGTTAATCTTTGTATTTTTTAATTTTTTATTAATTACACCCACTCGTTTTTTCTGTTAGAATACCACTGTTTTTAATGAAAATTTTTGTTTCATTGAACTAAATTAGAATATTTAATAATTTCGAAGATTTTACCATTCTGGACATTGAGGGTAAAATGATTTGTCTAATGTTTGAGATACTTCTTCGTTCCATTTTGTAAAGTCTCTGCATGAGATGGGGAAATGAGGGCTTGAATGGCAACAAAAACAAAACTGTAGTCCACAAATACAAACTACGTTGATATTATCAGATCTCATATTTGATTTAATCATCAATTTCTTTATTTCAATTAAGTATAAGAAAATTATGTACAAAAAAATTTTCTTACATCACATTGAGGATTAGGACAATCTGAATATTTTTTCTTTTTGGATTGAAGAAAAGAGATTTTCA
>JAMYWO010000174.1:75171-87784 GCA_024220525.1 Cochliopodium minus
ACATGCCCAAACATTGGTAATTCATATAAAAATTTTACTCACATTTTATATTTAAAAAAAATTAACAATCAAAAAATATGAAAAATTTTAAAAATGAAAAAAAAAATAAGAAAAAAAAATTCATAATCAAAAAATAAAAAAATTAAATTAAATTAAAAATAAAATGTTTTTAAAATAAAATTATTCTTTTTTAAAAAAAATTGAATAAATAATTTTTTTTTCTTTTTTAAAAAAAATTCAACAAGAATAATTTATTTTTAAAAAAATATTTTTTGATTTTAAAAATTTTTTTAAAAAAAACAATTTTAGTTGGACATTCACGAACGACTACATAAAAGCAAACTCCTCACTGAAAATTGGGCTGAGAGAAATCAGCGAAGAGTTCGGCAAACCCCTCCACTCCCTCAAGTTCTTGCTCCGCGTCATCCACGAGTCTCTCAACAAGTACCTCTTCCCCTCCTTCGTCGTTTCTTTCTCCAACAAGCTCAGCGAGTTCGTTTTCAACGCCATCCTCTCCCGAAACGTTTTTTTCGTCGAAAAGTCTGCCAGGCAGTTTGAGGCTGATTTTTTTTCCATCTCTACTGTTTTCCGCCCTTATTTGAATTCCAATCATCCCGAAAATTTTTTCAAAGAGTACTTACTTGATATTTTTTTATTAATTTCATTTTTTATTATTTATTTTCATTTTTTATTTTTATTTATTTTTTTCAATTTTTAATTTATTTTTTAATCATTTTATTGTATTTATCAATTTGATTTTTATTTTTTATTTTTATTTTTATATTTTAAATTTTAATAATATTTTTTATTTTTTATTTTTATTATTTTTTATTTTTTAATCATTTTTATTTTCATTTTATAAAATTTTATAATTTTAAATTTATTAATCATGAATATTTATTTTTAATTTTGTTTGTATATATTTATTATATTTTTTAATTTTTTTCTATTTTAACTTTGATAACAAAAAAAACAATTAATTTTCATTTCTCCTTAGATTCAAAGAAGCTCTCAAAATTCTTTGCTCATCTAAAAACGATCTGATGAGCCTTGTTTTCATCGAGAAGTTGGGCAAGGAGGAGCAGTACTTGATCCTCGAAAAGTTTCAGATCTACAAACTTTCTACCGCTTCGGTCTTGAAATTGATAGCCCTCAGAAAGGATTTCTCCCTTCCTAATTGATGTTTATTCTAATTAATAAAATTTATATTTTTTATTTATTTTTTATTTATTTATTTATTTTAAAATAAATAAAATTTTTTCAATGAATTATTTGAATTTTAATCAATTTTTTTCAGTTTCATATTCAGATTTTGAATCAATGATTATATAGTTATCCAAATTTTTTCCAATTTTATGAGAAAAATGTCCATAGAAAGTTAGAATGAAAGTTAATGGAAAACCATTCTTGTACAATTGGCAAAAAAAGATGATGTAATGAAAGACATTGCTCAAAACAGAGAAAATTGAGCTGTGATAGAAAGATTTTTTGGAGGAATAGAATTTTTTCATCAATTTAAATCCTTTTGAAAGAAGAGAAATTGAGATCATCCATAGGGTTTCAGAGATTACATCTGTTTCAAAAATCGAAAAAAAACAGAGGATAGAATTTATTCCTAAAGTTAACAGTGTGAGGATAATAGGATAAGAAATTACTTCTTGTAAGTCACTAAAAAAAGATTGTGAGAGAGAGGTTGTCAAACCATCCACAAAACAGTATTTGATAGTTGAATAAAGGTTTGTTTCAAAACAAAGAAAGTTTGGAGGGATGTACAATCTAAAACTATTTGTAATCAAATGAGGGGCTGATATAGCTAGTTTTTTTTTGATGGGTTGATCATTTTGGGAAAGAAGATTGAAATAGAATTCTGATTTTTTGAGGAAATAGTGAAGAACCATGTAAATTGAAGTTGTTGATGTCCTTATAAAAGAATCCAAAATATTTGATCTTGGTAATAACAGTGCATCCGATACCAAACTTTTGGAAATTAGTTATAGTTTAGAATAATAAATTATTAAAAAAAAATTACCTTCCTTTTTTGTAACTAGTAAAATAGTTTTGGAATAAAAATTTTTTGAAATAAGATGAGAAGTTATTATGAATCATTTGGATTATTGATAATCTGTTCGTGTTGAAGAATATTGTTAGGCTTGGACTCATTTTTTTTAGATTCATAAAAGCTAGTTCCGCTGTGTTCAAAGAGTATTTTTCATTTTGAAATTTTTTGAACAAGATATAGAGAAGTTTGACGTTCTTACAGTTTAGAGTCTCGAAAAAGAAATGGATAAATTGATCATTTAGTTGGAGATTATATTTTTCATTTATTTTTTTGAGAAAAAAGGATCTAACATGTTGTTGGCTAGACAAGTTTTTGGAGATCTTCTCAAGGAAATAGTAAAGTTTTTCTTCTCCTAACAAAAAGTCGATATTTTTTGTTGCATTTATATAGATGTTTTTTTGATATCCTTCGAGAAGAGGAAATACACACTTAAAAGTAAATAGTACAAGATTCTTGATTCCACAAGCTTTTTTAAAAACAATCATTTTTTTGTTTTTTTTTATCTCGGCAAACTGTTCAGTAAGAGCCAATTCTGCTAAACCAAACAAATTCTCGAGTGTTTTTTCGTCAATTTGGAAAGTGTAATTTACCATTATCTCTCCAAAATAGTCAAGAAGTTTTAAAATTGTTTCCTTTTTTTCCAGATCCTCTGAATCTACATCAAACCTGAGAGTGCGTGAAAACTCTTTGACTTTCATTTCATTCACATTGTCGCTTCTTAAAAGAGAAAAATTTTTGGCATAAAGTTTACTTTCTCCTTTTTTTTCTGTAAAAGCCAAATCTCCCAAGAAATCAAAAGATTTTCTAAATCCATATCCTATCAAAAAATGAACAGCAGGTTCACCGCAAATTATTCGTTCGGGAACTTCAAACCCCAAAAACTTGTTGCTTACTCCCACAATTGCAGCGGATGCAACCCCATAAAGAGTTGTATTGGTATCATGAAATACTTCATTAACTTTAATCATGATAGCTTGAATGATAAAATCATTGTAGGTTGCCAATTTTTCTTTCAAATTTATATCTCTATTGATAAGAGTTTCGTAGTGTTGTGATGTTTTCTCGATGAATCTTTTGTATTGATGAGTATGTGATGTCTTTTTGAACCATTCCAGATTAGTTGTTTTGCAATGGTTATATTCATCTAATTGTCCATTTTCTTTTAGGTAATCTTTAAAATCGCATGTGATATTATCATTTGGGAAAAGGAGATCTTTGGAAAAAAAAAAAGAGTAAATAAAATTCTAAATGAATAAATCTCCATTTACCTATTTGATTGTTTTTTCTATCTAACTTTCTAATTAAATTTTGAAACTTTAAAAAAAATCTTTCAGAAAATTTTTTTGTAAGATCTCCCAAGATTGTTTCCTCAAAATTTTTGATAGATCCCAATTCCAATTTGTTGGCAGATCTGTAAATGAGATTATTGATTTCTTGATTGATCAATTTTGAATTATCTTTGAAAATGGAAGAAGTTTTGATTAGATTACTAAAGATGACATTGCCAGAAAGAAATTTTTCAGTTATCCCCGAGACATAGATGATAGAATCTTTTTCAAACGATTTGGTTTTTGCATCTACAACAATTGGAATTATAATTTTTGAAGTTTGTGTTAAAGATGTTGTAATAAGAGAATTGACCAACTTCTTTCCAAAATTCCTTACTGGAGCTAGGGTTGCTAATTTCCCAGTCAGTTCTACTCCTTCTTCAGTTGCTTTTTTGAGTTTTCCTAACATCCCAGTGGTGAGTGATAAAGCAAGAGATATTGCTTTTTGAATACAGTAACTTTTAAGAGAAAACCCTTGTCCTAAAAACCCTTGGGTGAGCATAATCACATCTGTTGAAGCTGAAATGACCCAATCTAATCCAACATTAAATGCAACACCTGTATACATCAGTGCTATACCTCCTAATAAATGTGCAAGTGAAATTGAAGTAGCAATGGTCAAACTATATAACGGGATTGGAAGTTTTTCTTTAAATTCGAGCCCAAACCAAAACCTTTCAACACAATAATTTAAATCGTTTTAAACTTATAATTAAAAGTAAACTTTTGTTTTTACCCTCTATTCCTCATTTTCTGCAATTCATTGAATCGGCTGAATCCAGGAAAAATACTTTCAACTTCAACTTTTTCAATTTTTGCCAAATTTTCTTCTTTCAATTTTTGAGATAATGAATTCAAAAGCCTTTTAATCAAGAACTTTGGCATATTTTGGACCAAAATGGATGCATCTTCAAAAAAATCGCCCATAGAACTGGTAAATTGAGTAATGTATTGGATTGGTTCGTTCTGAAGAGAGTATTCAATTGAATAAAGTTTCCCTATTTCAAACATTTTTTTCATTTTTTCTATTCCAAATACAGTCACAGTGAAAGAAAAAGGAAATAAGATCCTTTCTTTTAAATCTTTAATTTCTTCTATTTCTTTTCCCTTTGTTTCTTCAGAGTAAAGTTTATAGAGATTTTCCTTTAAAAAGTTGATATTCATCATATTCTGATTATCTTTGAAAGCCAACTTTGTCTTGTTAAATTTTATTTCTTTGTTCTTCTTGTTTTGGATGAATTCTATTTTTTTTTCATCCAATCCTTTCACTACTATCTGGAATTCTTTTCCTTTACTAGATTCCAAAACTTCATTTAGTTCGGAATAGCTCAAATCGTGGTAGATCAAATTGAATTTCCCGCTAAAATTATTATTTGCAAGATGATAGTATATCTTTGTGGAGGTTACACTCTCTTTTTTGTTGAAATTGAAGACTATATTCAAATCTTCTCCATTGTTAGAAAGTTGTTGTAGTGTTTCAAAGAGGAGTTTAGGTTCATTTCTCAACTCTTTTTTCCATTTCCCGTCAAAAAATTCTTGGAGATCATAAAATATTCGCAAATTTTTAAAGTTGATGGAAGCAGTGTGAGAGATGTTTTCTAATTTTCCTAGGATTTCTTGATTAGTCAAATTCTTTTCTTTACTTCCATCATAATAAACCAAATCCATCAATTTCTTAGATTTTTTGATTAACTTAATTCCCTTTACAACATTTTCTAGTTGAATTGATAGCATTTGACAAAAAGTAGTTTGAGAAAGAAAAAGTTGACTTTTTTCAGGTGGGTTCTTGTTCAGAATATTAGCACAAACAGATTGAGGTATTATCACGTTCTCCAACAAAATTTTGGTTTTTTCCAAATGATCCATCATTTCAGTTTTGTTGGTTGGATCAAAATGATAAAGACTAAAAGATATCAAGTAATGTGCATTGTAAGAAAAAATTTTGTCTAGTTGGATTGATCTTTTCAAAACTTCCAATATATTGGTGTGAAATGAATCACTTTGAATAAACATGTAATTTATCAATTCACATCCAAATTGTATCAAGAGTAAAGGATTTTCAAAAATTTTTCCTTTTTCTTTTTCATTGGGACTAAATTCATTGATTGCTTCTACATTAATCTTCTTTTGAAAATCTTCAAAAATTTTTTCGATGTTTTCATCATCTTTATTGAAATGAAACCAAAATGCCCACTTTTCAATGATACTCTTTTTGATGTATTTGATGTACGTTTGAAACTTAAAGTTTTCTCGATAATAAACAAAACTGGGCTTGTGGATGTTTTGTGAGAGTTCCACTTCTTTCAGTAAATCACAAAATTTTCTAAAGACATTTCCATTGGTCACATTCCTTTTCACCATCTGTTTTAAAATATCTAATTGAACCTTTTCTTCGTTTTTTCTGTTTGTAAATAAATCTTTGCTTTCTTCCCCTTTTAACTCCAATATATATTCCGAGGTTCCTGGATCACCTTGCCTTGATACCCTCCCTTTAATCTGTCCTCTTACTCTCTCGTTTATAGGAAGATAAGTGATAATTACATGCAATCCTCCATTTGCACAAACAGTAGGAGATAGTTTAAAATCAGTTCCTCTTGAAGATAAATTAGTTGAAACAATTATATCTTTTGAATTGACAATTTTCTCAGTAATAGTTGACTCTTCGTTGTGACTCATTGTATATTTTTTGATATCAGATTCTTTATGATGATTTGAGAGAGCCTTGTAAATCACTTCAGCTTGATCAATCGTTTCGCAGACTATCAAAGTTGCTCTTTCATTTGCGATTGATTCATTAAGAGACGATGTAACAATTCTTTCAATCCATGAATTTGGATTATTAACGATTTTTTTGGGATATTTGTGAAAAATCTTTGAATTGGATCTTGGAATGATTGATAGATTCGGCTTTTGAGGAAATAAGGAATTATAGAAATCGATTGAATTTTCAGAACCCATTGTACCAGTCAGACCAACAACACGATTCCCATAATAATTTATAAATGAAATGTTTGAAAGAAAATTGGTTGTCAAATTTTCTTGAGAGATGGGGAGTTGGTGTTTGATTTGAAGCATTTGATGCAAACCATTCTGCCATTGAGTATTTATTTGAGTTACACCAGTATTTTGGAAATCCAAAGGAGCAATCTTTTGAATTTTTGTGTTGATATCTCCTAGACTTTCTTCTATAATCAGGTAATTTTTTTTTTCGTGATAAAGGTACTTTGCTTCAAGTGCACTGTCTATCCAATTATCAATTTGAAATTTCACAAATGAGGAGAAGTATAGAGGAATCAATATTTTGAATTCTTTTTTAGGAGTATAATCATTTTTGCTACTTTCAAAGTCAAGTTTACTTTCGATTTCAGGTCTGCAAATTTTTTTGATATGTGATCTTAAATCTTCAAAGTTTTTAAAATCCTTTTCTATTTTTTGATCATCATTTAGAGGAGAAGCGCCCCAATGTACATTTCCATCTTTTAAGAACAAATGATCTTCGATTTTTTGATGAACAATTCTGTAGATGAGAAAATAAATTGGCTCCAAAAAATCCATTCCAAGAATATCGTTTGAAAGCATTGCAACCCTCGAAGATTCATCAATCAAAATGTTATCCACTTCATCAATTATCAAATATCCAAATTTTCTATTGCATCTTGTATTATCTTGATCAAAATAATGTTGAAGGACATCATACTGTCCCTGATTGATATTTTGATAAATTACAGAAATATCATTATTGTAACAATTATTCTTTTTGTTTCCAATGGATTCATTAAAATCAACAATTATTCCAAAGATATCGTAAAATCCTTTCAAAGTATTCACATCTCTTTTTGCTAATAAATTGTTAGTCGTGACAACATCGACAGGATGATGGTGCAAGATGTAAAAGACCGCAGAAGCAGAAATAATTCTTGATTTTCCTTCTCCTGTTTCTACTTGAATGAGATTTACATTATTTTTCAGTACAAGTGAGAGAAATGCAAGGATTTGGGTGGGTTTAAGATCATAACCCATTTCTTCCTTTGAACTATGAATATAAGTTGCCCTATTCAAAACAGCAGCAAATTCTTTGAGTTCACAAATTGTAAGTCCAAACATATCTTTTTTTGATTTCTTCCACAACTCTGCCCAGTTGAGAATTTCTCCAATCCCCCAGTTTTGAATCTTTCTTATGTTGCTACAGATGGTAGAAAAGAGAGACCCATTGCTGTAAATGTCTTTGTCTTCAATAATCTCACAGTATTTATTTTCGATCAAAGATAATTTTTGGTTCAATTGTTTGTATTTATCAACGATCTGTTTTTCTGATTTCTTGAAATTATTAGGCAATCTGAGAGATATACAAAGATTATTAATAGAATGATTCCATTCTTCAATTTTCTTCTTTTGAAAGATGATTTGGATCTTATCAAAGTGAGAATCATCAATTTTAAAATTATAAAGATTAAGTAAACATCCCCCAAACAATTCACTCTTTTTTTGCTCAATCAAATCCTTTTCTTTTCCCACAAAAGAAGAGTAAAAGAGTTTTAAAAGAGACATTTGAGACAGAGTTTTGGAGATTAATGATAACATTTTTTTGTGTATTTCAAGATATTTTTCTTTTTCAATTTTAAATTTGAAGAGCTCATTGAAAAAGTCAGTTTGTTGGTTTAGATTTCTAGTTGCAGAAACAAAGTCATGACAAGGTATTTTGAGCTCTTCACAAAATTTTAGGAAATCGAGAAATATTTTTGTGTTAGTTTTTTTCAAACTCTTTAAATCAAACTTGTATTCGAGTCTCTCTATTAAATTTATGATTAGTTCATGTTCTTTATCATATTTGATTTGGAGAATATTTTTTTTGTTGATATCCTCTTTTATTATGTTGAGCAAAGATTCTGCAGTTTTATCCTCCATGTTCGAATAAAACTTTAAATTGTCCAAAATTACTTTACAAGAATTTTCGTTTGACAAGCTCTTAAAAAGAATACCCAAAACTTTTCCCTTTAAATCATCAAATTCCATCAAGATTTCGCACAAGTTCTTTATCAAATAGTCCGGAAGTGCAAAATCATGAACAAATTTTTCGATCACACCAACAGCTTTTTTTTTTAGAACAAGATTGTTACTTTTTAAGGTGAAGGAGACATCATGAAGGTTAAAATTCAGAATAATGTTAGAAGAGAAAAGAGAATCCAAGAGTTTTATCTTTTGATCATTATTAGAATGATTATAATCAAGATGAATCTTGATTAATTTCGAAAAGTTCTTAATCATTTCATTTTTGTTTTTGAAATTTTCGAGAATCACCAATAACAACTCGAGTGTTCTTTTGGGATAATTATGATTTTTTTTGAGAAAGAGAGTACACCATTCATAAAATTGTAGAACTTGAAATACTTGATCAGTTGAACTAATTTTAGAGATTATGGAACAAGCCAAGCCAAAGTGTTCATCAAGTTTAAGAAAGTGCTTTTTGGCAAAATCTATTGATTTTTTTTCTGGAGAAGAACCATTCATTATCACGAGATTCAAATACTCCAAAATAAGGAGAGGATGATTTGAGAGCTCTTTTGATTGTAAAATGAGTTTTTCAATCTCCTTTTGAGTATCGAAAGGTAAATTCTGTCCATTTTTGAGATAGTTGTTGAAAATTTTGAGAGAAGAAAGATGATCAACAGAAAAGTTTTCGAATATCCCTTTTACTATTTTTGGAGTTATTTCCTGTTTTGATTCGACTGTTCGAAGAACAATGAGAATTAATTCTTTTGATACATTTTGTTTATTTAGGGAATCTCCCAAAGATTTCAAGTTGCTTTTGGTGAGAAAGATTTTTTTTTTCAAACTGTTAAATTTTTCCAAGATAACTTTTATATTCCCCTTTCCCAAATTATTGAAGTAATTTTCTTGGTTCAGAGTATCAACAACATAAGTTGGAATATATATTTCTGTGTTGTTTTTTGATTTCTGATAACAAAGTTTCAATAATTCCATTGATTTCAACAAAACTCCCTCTACATTGTGAGAAAATAGGAGATCATAACATGTAGTTATTAAATTTGAAGATGGTGTTTTGTAGTGATTACTTTCGATTATATTTATTAAAAAAGTTAAAATATTGGATTTCTCAGAAAAAGAAGATAAACATTCTTCAATTTCTTGAATTTTTTCGAGAGGAAAGTTTTTTTGAACAGAAAGATCCAATAAACCTAACATTTGTGATGCCACTTTTTTAATTTCTTCACTCCCTTTCAAAATCAACAATATTACAATAGACAAGGTAGAAAGAGAGAAAACAAATTTTTTGAGATTCAAAAATGAGAAGATTTTGAAGATGTTTGTCTGATTTTCTATTGTTGTACTTGACGTAAGAAGTAAGTCTGTCATACTTTCAATTGTAGATTCTTGAAATTTAAAGTTTGATTTATCTTTCTCCATGAATCTACAAAGAGTTGGAACTAAGTATTCATTGGGTTGCTCGTTGAAACATTCTTCAACTTTCTTCAAATTATTTACACTGATGATAGAATAAGAGGTATAATTATTGAGAATTGATGCTGTTATTTCTCTGAGGGAGTCAACATCCAAGAAATCTATTACCTTATTGACATTGATTTCACTCAACCCTCTCTTTTTAGTTGGATCAACATAAAACTCAATTATTTTAAGCATGAATTCTCTCTTTTTTAATTCTTCAAACCCCAAAATCTTATTAATGATGATTTCATTAAATTTGGTAGAAGATTCTCTTGCTTTTGATCAAAACAAAACGATAAAAAAGAATAGGAAAAAAAAAAAAAAAAAGATAATACCCAATATGTACAAACAATTAAAAACAGTTTCGCTCAATGATTCAATATCCATTAATCCAGGAAAGTAAGAGAGAATGTTTGGAGCGATCTCAACATTGAAAGAAGCGATTTGCTGGAGGAATAGAATAGAAAATTTTTTGCTTTCATGGTTGTTTCCTTTGAATATGTTTCCTACAAAACTTTTATTATCTGTGATGATAGAAAATTCTTTTTCGTAAAACTTTTTGCAACAAGATAATTTCCACAAAAAGAAAACCAATGCTTCTCCACATTGTCCATTGAGTATATATCCGAAAATAATCTTGAAAATATTTTCTTTGAAAACAGGTTTGTATTGATCCTCATTCCCTGAATTGATGTTGGACAGAATGTTCCCATAAATTGAAAAAACCAAACGAATCTTTTCTTCAGAAACATTATTTTGGGAAATAATCTCCTGCAAATATTTACAAGCATCTTCTTTCATCATTCTCCCTATTTTTGTAAATTCAACATACAACTCCAGAGCTTGTACTTGCGTCTTGGGTGTTATTAAAGTGGAGAAATCCAAATCTTTGGTGTCCAAAGGGTAATGTTCCTTGTTCTTTACAATTTTGTTGATCACTCTGACAGCGCTACTTCTCACAATTCCATCTTCATTTGCGTACTTACTTTCTATGATAGATAAAAGTAAGTCTGAAATTTCTTGGTTGAATTGTAATGCTGGCTTTTCTTCTTTGTTTTTTGGAGTGAATTTTTCAATGCACTCTGCCAAAATATCACAGCAGGATTTTCTCAAATTACTAAAATTGCTGTTCAGTGCAAAAAGAAGATCTTTTTCAAGATGTTTGTTTAGGAGAATAGATTTCTTCAATGCGATCAAGGACCGTTCTTTTTCTATCAAATTTTCGAGTGTTGTATGAGTGGAGAGAACTTCTGTGATGGATTCGTAGCACTTTTCTTTCACTCCATTTTCTATTTCGAAACAAAAAAGAAGTCTTGATGCTGCAGCAATTAGTTGTAAATTATTTTCTTTATTGTTAATGGATTCTTTCAATCTTTCTTTTAGTTCCTTCATCAATTCTTTATCAAACTTTATTTCAGAAAAAAAATATTCTGACATAAAGTCAAATACTTTGTTGATTTCTTTTGTTTCATCTTTAAAGTATTTGAAAAAAGGGTTTGATTTGAGATATTTGTTCAATTCTTGAATTTTCTTTTTGATTTCAGTAAAAGGGATCTCCGACGTTGGCTTGAACTCTTTTTCAATATCCTCCTTCTTGATATAATTCATTGTTTTGATTATTTGGTTGAATAATGATTGAGGAATGATATTATTGCTGCAGATTAAGGTATTAATAGATTTTAAGCATCTCTCTTTGAAGATATTCAAATCCAATTCTTTCAAAGAAGAGATAGAATTGGAGATATGAGACCAATTTTTTTTATCTTTTGGGGTTGTTTGTAAAATACAAGATAATTTCTCAAAAATTTCTTTTTTCACTCTATTATTTAAACCGTCCATTCCAAAAAATGTTAGGCCAATAGCAGAATTAAATTTCACAATCAAAAAATCGTTAGATAAAGATTGAATCAATAGATCTTTGATTATGATTTTTTCTTTATTTTTATTGTTATATTTATTTTGTTGATTGATGACATTGTCAAATTGATTTTCAATACAATAGATCAAGATTACCAAAGAATGCAATGGGATTATTGAGCTCAATTTTGATACATTTGTTTCTGTAAATCTATTAATAACTAGTCCAGCTGAGATATTGAATAATTTTTCTTCTATTTTATGAAAAAGGTTTTGAATTAATTTGTCAATTAGGAAGTATAAATCCTCTTCCGAAAGAATTTGATCTTTCTCCGAAAATTGTTTTGAAAAATTGATCAATTCATATTGATCTGTCCGAAAAAACCATAACTTTGATTGTTGTGAAGAAATCAAGGGTTTCTTATTGATTATAATATTTTGAACTGAATAATTTTGCAGTCCATTTCTATTGGCCTGATTCAAAATATCCAATGTTAGATTTTCATATTGTGATTTCAAACGAGTTTTTTCTTGTGTTCGGTGTTTGACAGCAATCTTTGGAGATTCTTGTGAAGAATTCAAATATGATTTGGCTTTTGAATAAATTTCCTAAATTAAATTTAAATTTAAAATCTATCTTTAAATGTTTTAATATTACTTTTATTTTAGAGTTCATTTTTTTTTTTAATTTACTTCAACAATGTGTTTCTTATTTTATTTATGAATATATATTCATAAAATAATATCTATCTTAACATTTGTTTTTAGATCATAAAATTACTCTTTAAATCCATTCCAAAATTAAAAAGATTTGTTTAGAGAGACCTATAAAAAACCCACTACGTAAAATTACAGGAGATACAAGGAAGCCCAAAAAATCCAAAAGTCCCTTCTAATAACCTGC
>JAMYWO010000175.1:0-12866 GCA_024220525.1 Cochliopodium minus
CATATCTTAATTAGAAAGAAAAATATTTTATTTTTTGTTTTAATTTCGATGCGATTCTTGGTTTTTACTGTTTACTCAATAAAAGTTTATAAAAAAAATTTCATTTTTTTGAACAAATCCTTTTTCACATTGTTGAAAAAAAAAAAAATGAGCAATCCCTTGAGTGAAAATGTTGAATTTAAACAATTTTCAATGAAGATCAATCCAGAAAGCAATAACTTGAGTCATTCCTTCAAACCTGTCAACAAAAAAATAATTGAATTTATAATCGAAATAATAAGGACGAAATCAAATATAACCTCTCTCCAATTCAATGATTGCAAATTCAAATCAACATCATTCACCAATTTGATGGATTACTTGAAAATAAACAAAACAATTTCTTCTCTTGAATTTCAAAGAACAAATATGTCAAATGGGATGGTTGAAAGTTTATGCAATTTGATAGCCAACAATTTCAGAATACAAATATTGAATTTATCAGAGAATATCTTGACTCCAGAAAATCTCAATCAATTAAGCACAGCAATAATGAATAATAAATCAATAACCCATCTATATCTAAACAACTGCAAAATAAAGGATGATGGAATAAAATATCTCTCAAAAATATTAATAAACAACAAAAATTTAAAAGAATTGCATCTCAATAAAAATATCCTTCAAAAAATAGGTAACAATGGATACAAATACATCTTTTGCATCATCCTTCAATAATTTTCAATTAATCTTTTTTTTTTTTTATTATTTTTTTTGAAAAAGGGATGAATGAACTTTGCTTCGCATTATCATCTAATACCACTCTTCACAGCTTAAATTTGAATGGATGTGAAATAGATGATGAGTTAGCTCAGATTATAGCTACCATGTTGGAGAACAACAAGTCCCTAAAAACTCTCCTATTGAACGTGAACAACATAAATTATTCAATCAAAGAAATTTCAAATGCTCTAAAAGTAAATAGCTCTCTCACCACTCTCAACCTCGTAAAAAAAAATAAACTTTATTTTATTTTGTTTAGCAAAAAAAAATAACTTTTTGTATGAAGAATAATAATCTCATTCAGAATCTCGTTATTCCTTCCTTAACAGAAGCCCTGAAAGTTAATAAATCTTTAAAAGTAATAATAAATATATTTTCAAATCCATTTCTTTGTTATCTCAATTTCTTTTTAAAAAAAATAAATTTTCAGGTAATAAATCTGAGTTATAACTATGGTTTGAATGAACCAGCAATAAATAGTCTGGCAGAAGCAATAAAAGTAAATAAATCCCTCACATCCATCTATCTGAGTGACATTGATTTTAAAGAAACTGAAACAATAGAGAAATTAGTAGAAGTATAAAATATTTGTTTTGATAAATTTTATTTATTTTTATTTTATTTGTTTCAATGATATTTTTTTTATTAAAGATCATTCTTTGTTTTTTTAAATTAATTAATATTATTTTTTTTTTATTTTTTATTTAATATTTTTTTATTTATTTAATAATTTTTCATTATTTTTATTTTATTTAATAATTTTTTTTTATTTTTTTTATTTTATTTTTTTAATGATTTTTTTATTAAAGATCATTTGTTTTTTAAATTAATTAATATTTTTTTATTTTTTATTTTTTATTTATTTAATAATTTTTTATTATTTTTATTTTGTTTAATAATTTTTTTTTATTTTTTTTATTTTATTTTTTTAATGATTTTTTTATTAAAGATCATTCTTTGATTTTTTTAAATTATTTAATATTTTTTTAAAAATAGGCATTAAAATTTAATAACACATTAAGTCATATTTCTGTTTCTTCTCTCAATTCCATCCCCAGAATCCAATTTTTGTTGATGGCAAACACAGAATGGACTCCCCAATTTCATGTCAAATGTGATTCTCAGTTTCACTTGTGCGTGTCTACTTTCCTTCTCCACTTAAAAAGGTTTCAACTTTCTACCCGTATCAAAATACCCAGAGTAAAATAAAAAAAATAATTTTATTTTAAATTTTTTAAATTTTTAAAACTCAATTCTTTCAAGGTCATTATCTATGAAATAATTAAAAAGATAGACAGAAAAACTTTCTATTGTTTCAAATTTCCCAATGACTATGTTATGCCAGTCGAAGATAATGAATACGTCAGGATATCCAGTCTGTTCAATAAAACTAACAAATATAATTATTAAGGAGTTAAAATAAAAAACTTCAAAATGTGTAATATCCAAAATGATTTTTTTATTTTTTTTTATTAATTCAAAAAATTCTTGACAAACATTTTGTCTTAGTCAAATCCATTTCGAATGTAAATTAGAGGATATATCTCTTTTAAAATTTGAGAATAAGAAAAATAATAATCATCTATCACAGAAAAATAAAAAAAAAAAAAAAAAATTTATATTTAAAAATTAACCAAATAAATTAAAAATGTCTGAAGATAGATGGCACGATTTGAACTTGATTTTGAGAAGAACTTCCCCACTTGCTGGAGATTCATTTATTCCAGATACTAAAGATAATACAGAAGTAATAAAAAAAAAAATAATTATTTTTATATAAACTCATTTTATAAATTTCAAAATTAAAAAACACCCAAATATTTTAATCTCTTTTGATTTAGGGATTAGATTTTTTGAGAAATGATTCCAGATTTCTCTGTGTTGGTGCAGGAGGTTTAGGATGTGATATTTTGGTAACATTCAAAGCTAAATATATATGTTTATAAAAACTTTTTTAAATCTAAATCTATGAATTAAAAGAAATGTTTGGCACTTTCAGGATTTAAAAATGGAGATGTGATTGATATGGATATTGTTGATGCAACCAATCTTAACAGACAATTTTTATTCAGGTAAAAAATATTTAAAGATTTGAACTTTGTCTTATAAGATTATATAAAGAACAAAAACAATTTATGATTTAAATAATTTAAATCTTATCAAATTTTTGTTATATATCCTTTCTTACATCTTTTTTTTAAAAGAGAAACTGATGTTGGACAATCCAAATCATTGAGAGCATCTGCATTTATCAATAAAAGAGTCTATGATACAAATGTTCTTTCATTCAACGGGGCAATGCAAGAAAAAGATAGAGAATGGTACGAAAATTTTAATATCATCATTTGTGGTTTGGATTCAGTCCCTGCAAGACGTTGGATCAATTCAACTTTGTTTTCCATGTTGGGTTATGATGAAGAAGGAAATCTCGAATTAGATACCATTATCCCTATGATTGATGCTGGTACAGAAGGTTTTGAAGGACAAGTTACTGTTATTTAGTAAGCTATTTCCATTTTTATATTTTCCCTTTCTGCATACTCTTTTATTTTTGATTCACAAACTCATATTTCCTTTATTATTTTCTTATTTTAAATCCTTTCTTTCTTTTTAGTCCTGGTAATACTGCTTGTATCGAATGTAATGTTCAATTGTTTGTAAAGACTGATACCGTTGCAGTTTGTACTCTTGCTGGTAATTTTTTTTGTCAACACTGATTAAAACAAGATATCTTACGATAATAACTTTGATATACTCCAAAAAATACTATGATATACAAAGAGATTTAATTTATTTCAAATAAAGGAAAACCACGTAAACCAGAACATTGTGTTCTTTATGCAGGAGTTGTTGCATTTCCAGAAAAACAAAAAGGAAAAGAAATTGAGAAATATGGTCCTCCATTCAAAAATGACAAGGGAGAAATTCTTGGAAAATGGGATTCTGATGAACCCGAACACATGAAATGGTTGTGGGAAACTGCACAAGCTCATGCAAAGAGATTTGAATTGGATGTCAACGCAGTGACTTTCAAATTGACAAAAACAGTTTTGAAAAACACAATGCCTGCTATCGCTTCCACCAATGCTTTGATTGCTGCAATTGCTGTTCATGAAGCTTTCAAATTGTCCACAGGAAGTGCACCTGCTCTTTCAAATTATGCAAGATGGAACGGAAAGAGAGGAATTTTCACTTCGAATCAAAAATTTGTTAAAAATGAAAAATGTACTGTTTGTGGAAAAGCTTCATATTCTTTTCCTGTTGATCCTGAACTTACTTTGGAGAAATTTTTTGAACTCTTGAAAGTTGATCTTCGTTTTCAATTTGATTCACCTTCTGTTTCATGTGGGGGAGGTTCTGAATTTTTGTACCTTAGAAAACCTGCAATGCTTGAAAAAGCATACCGCCCTAATCTTACCAAACCTCTCAACCAACTTGTAAAAGATGGAGAAACTTTACACATCACTGATACTTCTCTTGCTTTTGGTTCTGTTCAACTTGTCCTTAAATTTAACTAAAAATTAAAAATAATTTCCTTTAATTAATTGTTGTCAAATAAAATTTATTTATCTTTTGATTTAATCATCACTATCAAACAAATTAAATGAATCATCGATATCTTTATCTTCTTCAAAACTGCATATATGTTCGTAATTTCTCATTTCTTCAAAAGAGAATAGTCTGGATAATCAAAAAAACTAGAGGTTTGGGAATTGTTTGTTTGATTTCTTTTGAAAATAATTTAAAACACAAAAACAAAGTAAAAATCATTTCTTGATCTGTTTGGGGAAAAAACTTATTTCTTTTCACATTCCACAAATTTCCACTTTTAAAGTCTGAAAACAAGGAAGAGATATTCTCACTTACTTTTGAAAGATTCAATTTAAAGTAAGTCCTTTGGTGAGAAAGGAGTGTTATCAACGATTCTTCAGAGATTTTTTTAGATTTTCTTTTGGGAATAACAAACTCCCTCCCTTTGGTGAATAAAATAGATTTGCTCTCAATCAAATATTTGAGGATATCAGGAGTAGTATTTTTGTTAAGAATAGAAAAATACAAACACGTTTTTTCTTTCTCCTCTGAATTTACCTCACTTTTATTCTCAACCAAATATTTGACCAACTCCAAAGAAAAATTCTCATTTTGGCATAATCTGGGGAGAGGAGCAGAGCCATAACAATTATTTTTGCAATTTACATCCATTTTTATATCGACCAAGTATTTCAAAATATCAAAAGTTAATCCAACATTATCACAAGCATATTTCAGTGCGTTGTTATCGTAGTTGTCAACAAGGTTTATGTCCGCTTTGTTTTCGATCAACATTTTAATCATTTCCAAATTGAAGGAAGGGTTGCTACATAATACGTTTATTGCCATTTTTTTATATTCCCCATACTTGTTCAAGTCTGATTTATTTTCGATGAAAAATCTGATCATTTCGGAGGTTATATTCCTGTTTTCACATGCAATGTGAAGAGGACTGTTTTTTTCTTTTCTTTCAACATTAATCGGGACTTTGTTTTCAAAAAAATACTTTATTATCTCAAAATTCATTTGATATCCTTTCAAATTTAATAGTATTGGTGTATCTTCATTTCCATCCACCAAATTAATATCCGCTTTGTATTCAATTAATTCTTTAATCTTTTCCAGATCATCTGTTTTTGAACAAAATATATGAAATGGTGAGGTTCCTTTATCATTTTTTTGATTAAGATCTGCTTTTTTTTCCACCAGACATTTCACCATTTCAAATGTAATTATGCTCATATAATTTTCTAACAAAAGATGAAGGGCTGTATCGTTGTAATTATTACTCTGAGAATCTTTTAAATTGATATCTGCATCATTTTCAATCAATAATTTCAACACCTCGAAATAATCCTCGTCATTCTCCAAAAAGAAACTTTTATTCAAACAAAGATTTTGTAATGGTGTTTTTCCCTCTCCATCAACCAAATTTATATTTGCTTTCATTTTTATCAATCCTTTTATAGATTCAATATCGAGGGAATTGGTGCGTGTAATATAATTCCTGCGAGGTTTTGAGCTCAAAAGATAATTCAGAGGTATATACTTTTTATTTTCTTCTTGATTAAATAGTAAATTGGGATCACCCTTCTCCTTTATCAATTCTTCAATTTTCTCTTCCATTATTTTTTTTATTTTTATTTTTTTTGAAAAGTCGAAAAAAAAATAATTAAATATTTAATTAATTTATTAAATCAAAAAAAAAACAAGAAAAATATCTTCAAATCTTTGGAGCACTTCTATCATTAACTGTAGTTTTTTTCAGCATTTTTCCTTTTTGAATGGACGCTAAGAGATCTCCCCTTCCACCCTTGTTCGTTGTTTTCGTTTCAGAGATGGAAACAGAAGGAGGCGGAGGAGGTGGAGGCGGAGGTCCACTTGTACCAGCATTAAAGGAAGGAGGGGGAGGAGGGACATGATTAGGAGGAGGATTGGAAGTAGTACTGACACTTTTATTTTGAATTTTAGGTAAAACAAATCCGCTGTTTGTTTGAACATTATTGTTTGTATTGTTGAGGGGAGGAGGTGGAGGAGCATTATTATAATTAATGTTGTTATTATTATTATTATTATTAATATTGTTAATGTTATTATTAGAAGAAAGAAGGTTGTCAGAAGATTGATTTTCAGTTTTGGGTTTGTTGGATTTTTTCTTTTTCTTTTTTGTTCCGGGTAATCTCACGTTCTGAGAAGATTTGGTGCTGCTATCTTTTTTGTTTTTTCTTTTGTCATTTTCTTCTTCCTCCAGCTGCTTCTTCTTCTTTTCATTTTCTTTGTTTTCTTTTTCTAAATACTGTTCCACCAATTTGTTGTTGCCGCCATTCACATAAACCAAAAAATCAGATGTGTTCTGTGATAATTTCACCTTGGGTATTTGATCAACACTCACACTAACAAAAGGTTCTAAAAGCAATTAGTTTTTTTGATTTTATTATATTTTTTAATAATTTTTCTATCAATTTCCATTTTTTCATTTTTATTTTAAAATTTTTGATTTTCATTTAATAATATTTTAAAAATTTTTTTTTATTTAAGATTTTTTATTTATTTTTTTACCTTGTTTGAGTAAAGATTCAACAGTTACATAACCCTCTCCCTCAAGAGGAGGAGAAAAGATGGAAGAAATGACATTCTTGAGCAAAGTGCTGTTACTTTGAGCAAACTCAGAGGAACTCAAAATTTCCGCAGGAGACAAAAAAGATCCGCTCTCATTAAAAAAGCAAAAATTGGAATTTCCTGTAATCAACTCAAAAAGCAAAACACCAAACAATTGAACCTCTTGTGAAACGTTTGGAATAAATCTTTGATAATTAGGTGTCAGGTTGAAAATACTGTTTTCGTAATCAGTGAGGTACAATTTGTTTTGGGTCACTATCACATTTCCTGCGTGCAAGTGGAGGTATGGATATGTCTTTTTCTTAAAGTATAATAATCCTAATTTTTTTTTTGGATAAATTTTTTATTTCTTTTTTTAAGGAATTGTTTTTGAAAATTTTTATTTTAAAAAAATTATTGTTTCATCTTCATATTTTCATTATTATTATTAAGAAATTTTATTTTTTATTTATATAAATTATTGTTTGATATTCATGTATTTTCATTTTTTATTTTTTATTTTTATTTTTAAAAAATTGTTATTTTAAATTTTTTATTTTTTCAATTTTTTATTTTTTATTTATTTTTTATTTTTTATTTTTTTACCCTCAAGAATTTTTCGACCATAAGAAGCGATTTCATGATCAGGCAAACGTTTGGGAGTGGAGGAGGAGTATTTGGTTTGAAAAGATTGTTTGGAGTTTTTGACGCCATACATTTTGTCTCTCAAAGAAACTCCCTCCTTGTAAAAAGGTCTCAGTATCAACACACTATCTGCCTCTGTGAAAAACGAGTATTTTATTGGTGTTATGTATGGGTGTTTTATTGACTAAAAAAATTATAAAAATATTTAAGAAAAAAAATTAACAAGAAAAAAAATTTTTTAAAAATTATTTTTAAAAAAAAAATGGGAATATTTAAAAGCAAAGGAATAATAAAAAAAATGTATTCAAAAAATAATTCTTCAAAATTTTTTAATAAATTATTTTATAACTTTAAAAAAAAAATTTTTTTTTTTTTACTTTTAAAACTTTGGAGATACGATCAGTGTTTTTCTTTTCGAGGGAGAAAGTAAAATCCTCTTTGTACAAAGAAATCATGGACATGAGAAGTTCTTCGTTGTTATTCAGAGAATCATTCGCCAAAAAGAAAGATTTGATGAGGGGTTGTCTGTTTCCCAGTTCTTTCAAGTCTGCCACGAATTTGAATGGCTCATCTCTTATGTAGTTTTGAACTTTTATCGCTGTTTCGTTTTGGAAATTTGTTTGGTGGATTCTTGGCCCTTCGTCTAAATAGCACCTGATTTTAAAAATAATTTAAATTTTTAAGAAATAAGCAATGAAAAAGTTTCTTAAAGAATTTCAATTTAAAGTTTAAAAGTTGAAAATATTTTAATTTTGAAATTAAAAAATGAAATGTAAATAATATCTATATTTAAAAAGAGTTTAAAGCATAGGTATTTTAAATTTTGTTTATCCTTTGAATATAACATTTATTTCCCTAAGATATTGTCATAATGAACCTTTTTATATTTTTATTTGAATTAAAAATTAATGTTTTACGTATCACATACTCTTTGAATTGATTTGAAATCGTATTGAGGGAGTGGAAGTTTTTTGGAAGAACATTTTTTGCAAAAGATCAATCCACAAGCTTTTTTTTTAATTGTTTTAACAGATAAATTAATATCATATTGGGAAGTATACCTCTACAATGATGCTATATTATCAATATATAATGAATATATTAAAATAACTGAATATATAAAAGCTTAATAATATTTTTAAAACCCTTCTTTTTGTGACCGAAAATTTTTGAGAACAATTGGTACAAGAAGAAACTTCATCATCTTTTTGCCATTTTGGTTTTTCCATTCAATCAAATAAAGATAAAATCCAAATTGCTATTTTTTTTTGAATATTTTTTGAACACAAAGTTAAAATCACATCTTATTGAAAGAAATAACGTTCAAAAAATTTTGAAAATTTCAATATTTTACTTTATTCACAAAACACTTTGTATTGAGGATACAATTTTTCATATTAAATTTTTCGTTAGAATTTTGTTTTACAAGATGGACATACATCTTTTCTGCATCTCTTATGTAGAAAGGTCTCCGTCTTATTCTTCTTGCAATGGAGACATATCTTTGGCTTCACCACCAATTCCTTACAAGATACACATTTGGGATATTCAGATTCGCTGTTGGACAATTCAGAGAGAACATATTCTTTCAGCTCAATAATCGTTCTCAATCCTAAATAAATCCTTCCCTTCTTCTTTGCAAGCCACATATCCTCACATAATTTTTCCAAGAGGAATTCCAATTCTGTCTTTTTGAATCCTTTGACCTCATTTAGTAATTCTATTGACCCTATTTTCGTTTTGGGAAATTTTTTGAGGATGAGATCAATGATTATCTTGTAGACCTCTCTTTGTTTCTCTGTATATTTCGACATCTTCTTTGAATTTACATCATCCTTTGTATTATTCAAAATCCAAAACACTTTTCCATCACCTTCAGATACTCCTCTGTTTATATTCATAAATAAAAATTCTTCATTCATCACTTTATTAATATTTGAAGCGTATTGGGTGATATTTAGGTTTTCTATCCATTTATATCAGGAACAATTAATAAATAAATAACTGAATTTTTATGCATATTATTTTTTTTACTTGAGTATTTATCATTTATTACATTGACATAATTGATTAATTCTGTTTCTTCAATTATCTGTTTATTCATTAATATTTGAAGAAACAATTTAAAATGAATTTCAAGGCTCATTTTTTTTTTATATATAATTTTTGTTTGGCGCAAAATTTTTAATTAAAAAATTAATTTTCTACATCAAAAGTAATTTGATTGAACAAAAAATCTTTCCAAACACCAAACTTGGTTTCTTCTGTCAATGATTGTCTGTTTGTTTTTTGGTTTTGAAAATAGGAGGTTTTAGCTTTTCCGAACAAAAACTTTTGGGATTTGGATCCAGTCTCTCTAACAAGTTGATAAAACAATGATTTTTCATTTTTGAGTAAAATAAATGGTTCTCCTTTTAAAAGTCATTGTTTATTTAATAAAAAAAAAAAAATTAATTAAATTTTTTACCTATCTCCAAAATATTCCCACTTTCCATGAGCATTATCAGATCACAATCAATAACGGTGTTTATTCTATGTGCAACAGTAACAATGGTACAGTCGAGAAAATATTTTCTAATCACCTTTTGGATCAACTCATCTGTTTTGTCATCCAAGTTTGCAGTTGCTTCATCCAAAAAAATGATTTTAGATTTTTTCAAAATAGATCTTGCGATGCAAATGAGTTGTCTTTGTCCTACAGAATAATTGCTTCCATTATCAGTGACTATACTATCTAATTTATTCTCTAAATTGTAAATTATGTCCACCATTTCTACTTTTAGTAAACTTTCCCAAATTTCTTTGTCAGTATATTCACTGAAAGGATCCAAGTTGCTTCTTATCTGAAAAAAGTTATTAGAAATTTCTTTAAAAAAAAAAAGAATTACTGTTCCAGAAAACAATATTGGTTCTTACAAGTATTAAAAATATAAAAAATTAATTAAAAGCAATTTTTTTTGAATATTTATACCTTGAGGTATAATAGACATTCTAGAACGTAACTATCGAGCAAAAATTAATTAATTTTAAAAGTAAGAAAATGATTTTGAAAAAAATACATCAAAAAGATCAATTTCGGAAATATCTATTCCATCAATTTTGATACTTCCGCTGTTTAATTCTAAAAGTCTAAACATCACTGATATCAAAGTTGATTTTCCTGTGGTAAAAATTTTTTAGTTTTGAAATACAGAAGAATAATAAAATATTTTTTTTACCAGCTCCTATTCATGTTTTTATTTTATATATTTTTATTTTAAAAAATTTTTTACCAGTCCTAAAAAACCAAAAAAAAAATATTATTTAACTAGAAGGATCAAAAAAAAATTACCTTCCCACAATTCCAATTTTTTGGTTGGATTTTATTTTAAATGAGATATCCTTAAGAACTAATGATTTACTTTGGTGATATTTTGTGCTGACTTTTTCAAAAGAAATTTCTCCTTTTTCTGGCCAACTCTTATCTACTGAAATAGTTCCTTTTTCTTTTTCTACTGGCACTGTTTCGAAATAGTAAACAAGTCTTTTAAAAAAAGTTATAAATTTGAGTAATTTTAATTTATTTTATTTTTATTTTCAGACCTATCGATTGATGTCTGAAAAAGTTAATTAAACAGTTTTTTTAATTGAAAAAATTTTACAACAAAAAGTTCAGTTTCTATCAACCTAAAAATAAAAAATTTTGAAGGTAATAATTTTTTAAAATTGTTTTATTTTTTACTGTTTAGCTCCCCAGTTCAAAAATCTATGAAAAAAAATTTACAAGCTGATTTAATAGTAAAAAAAGTTTTCTTACGAAGTAAAGGTTAGGGAGTAAGAAATTGCAAGTCCTGCTTTTGAAGAAAGAGCATCCATATTGACACTCAGCAAGCAAACGAATAAAATTGAAAATATTGAAATACAGATTAATCTATTGAAATAAAATATTTAAAAAAATTTAAATAGAAAACAATTATACCTAATGTACATCCACCTAAAATATTCAATTAAATAAAAATAAAATAATCATTAAAATAAAATTTAGAACCTTCCAACTATCCAAACACAATAGCTGGACTTTGTGTACTCGTCGATCAGTCTATTGTTTTCATTAAGAAACTTACTTTCAGCTCCAAAGGTTTTTATTGACAACAAACCTTTTTAAAAATAAATTTTTATTAAAAAATAATTTTCTAAAATTTTTTACCATTCATTGACTGTTGAAAAAGTGAAATTATGGGAGATCTTCTCAATGATTCTTGTATTTTTGCTTGTTTAATAGTTCTTCTGAAGCAAAAAATGACCACAAAAAACAAGATACCCACCACTGGCATTAAAATCAAAAACCAAACAAAGTTGATGGCTACAACAGCATAGAGACCTGTCATCAATATTATCACCGAAATCAATTGTACAAAGCAATTTGGAAACTTTTTTTTAAACAAAACAATTTATTGAACTATTTTTTCTTTTAATTCTTACTTTATTGTCAATATTATCTTGGTCTTTAGAGAACCTGTTCAAAATTCTACCTGTTGGGTTTGAATGAAAGAAATGAGGAGTTGCTCTTAGAATTTTTTGAAACACTTTGTTGTGCAAAAGAGAAGAACCTTTTAAATAAAATTATTGTGAAAAGAAATTCATAATTAAAAAATATTTTTTACTTTTAATACTCCATAAAGAGTAAAAGAAAAAGGCAATGATGTAAACGACGATGCTTGAACCAAAAAGAATGGTGTAAATATAAGTGTATTCAATTCTAGTTAGAGTTTTGTACTTGTTGTCGAACCAGTAAGTTATCCAAAGATCAGAGGCATATTTGAGAGCTTCTTTCAAACAAAGAAGAAAAAAAGATGTGATGAATAGAAAAAATTTTCCCATGAAAAGATACTTGATCAACATTTTGTAAGTTTTTGTGCTTTCCGAAGAGTTTTCTTTTACAATTATATTCTCTTCTTCAATTTTAATCTTTTTCATTTGTATTGTCTCTTCATTATCTTCTTGTTTGTTTTCCTCTTTTTTTTTTGACTCCTTTTTTGATAAATAATACATGGAAGTACTGTTGTAAGGTTTCTCATTCTTCTCTTTCAACTTTTGAGTTAAAGAAGTAACACTTTTCTTCTTTGATAATTTACTTTTAGATTCAGTAGTAAAATTAGAGTGTTTAGATAAAATTATGTTGTCTAAATCTAAAACATTTTTCTCTTCAAAAAAATAAAAATTTAAAATTTTTTTTTTGAGAAATTTTTTTTTACCATCATCATATAAACAAATCTGTTTCATTTCATTGAGATGTTGATTGTTTTCATAAGATCCCTGATACTCTACTTTACCATTTTTGAGAAATATCA